>WFIW01000016.1:0-181864 GCA_009756535.1 Metschnikowia sp. UFMG-CM-y6306 | reverse complement strand
AATATCAGCCATACAACATATAATATACTAAATGGTAAGTATAATATATGTGTAGCAAGTCTAGCACATTAAGCTATGCGCGCTTGTTATTTCTCAACAGGTGGTGGGGACAACTTTCGAGGTTTGGACTGTTCGAAATTTGGTGAATTGTAGGCCAAAAGAGTGCAGGCGGTCTGGAAAAAGTTGCAGAATTTGTCAGATTCAGTGTAAATCTGGTAAAAAGCATGTGTGGATTTATTGCTGGTGTACTAAGTTTCCTAAATTGGACTGTCTGCGCTGAGACGTGATTAGTTGCGAAACTCGAGACACTGATACCACCCAGTCTAGAATGGCAATACCTAATGAAAGGGGCGGCGTAGCACTCACGTGATATCTACCCCCCCCCCCCCGCGAATCATTCGAGCAGGGCAGCTGGGTCAAAAAAGACTCGTTCTTGAATTTTGCCATCCCATTTGGAACTTTGGTACTGCTTTCTCGGTGAAGCCAAGGCCGCATCCACACGCACACCCGTACACACGTGACCTCGCCCGCGCGCCCCCGGCGCGTACGCGTCTTTCATAACATACCCATCAAGTGGTGTTCTTACGGCCCAGTTCTTTTCCCCATGTCTAATCTGTTGGTGGCCAGGCAAGGCCCACTAGCCCACGTGTGGTTGGCCTCAAACTACGACAAAAAATTATCCAAGCAACACTTCCTCAGCACTGACATTGTGTCCTCCTCCAGGATCATCTCCGGCAAACAGCTTCAGTCCGGTTCGACCAACACCGACAATTCAAACACAATCACGCTTAGACTCTCCGGGCAACTTCTCTTGGGAATTGTGCGTATATACTCGAGGAAAGCCAAATATTTACTCGACGATGTTCACGAGGTGTTGTACAGACTCAGGAACTCCTTCAAGTCGGCGAGTGGTGCCACCATCGGCGCAGCAACTGCCAATATGGTCAATTTGCCTCCTCAGAAAACCACTCTTACCAACTTTGATAGAGTCACATTGCAGGACCAAGTGACTAACTTTGACCTTTTTTATCAGGACGATCTCGTTCTTGACGATGAGCCATCCAGGCCGACAGCACACTCGATTTTCTCGCAAATGAGTGTTGGTGCAAACCATGCTGATGACTCCCAACTTGATATTTCAATGGAGATGGGTAGGGGTAATGAAGACCAGGACCTTGATCTTGATCTTGACCTTGACCTTGATTTGGATTTGGACTCCGATCCTTCTATTGAAATGGGAAGAGACATTCAGGCTGCTTTACCAGAAGCGGAGCAGTCGCTCTTGGACATAGAGCCCAAAACTGGGGCCAGTGCTGGCTCAGGGTTTGACATGGAGCCTTTAGAAACCACAAACACGGCCACAGCTCCTATTGCCCCATCTGAAACTAGGCCCGCAAGAAGATTAGTTGGGTTTGCAGAATCTGGAGCCGTGAAAACAACAAAGAGAAAGTTGGTGGTGGATTCGGCGCAAGATCTTGAGCGTGGGCTTTCTAATGAAATCTTGCGCAACATACAAAACTTACAAACAAATGGCCACTTCACCCAGAAATCGTTAACTCTTGAGCTTACGCAGCGGGAAAAAGTGGATTTGATTAACGAGCTTGCGTCGAATGACACCTCCAAAAGAAGACGGATCTGGAATCTTGATTCTCAACTTCGCCAGAGGTGCTTAGAACTCGCGCATGCGGAAGAAGCTCCGGCTATCGATATTCCCACTCCCGAAACCACTAGGGACTTTGACACATCCATTGACTTTGATTTGTCCTTACCGGAAGTTGATTTCCAAACTGCCCCAGAACCTTTGCAGTCTACACCAGAGGGACAGCTGCAGAATATTGCTGCAGAGAACCCCAGAGCTACCAGTCAGATCGCTTCTCATTTAAGGGATATCTTCTATGAAAAACCCTCAATAGAGTTTTCAGAATTAATGACTCAAGACATCAGAAGCCTGACTCCGCTAGGCATAGTTGAGCGCCAAGACAGCCGACTCAAATATAGCGAGAAAAGCGAGGCTACCAAGTGCTTTTTCGAGTTATTGGTGTTGGCTTCCCATGACTGCGTCACTCTTGAACAGGCAAGCTCAGATAACCAAGTTGCCAGCGACTTACTGGTAAGACCAAGAGATAATCTCGCGACACAATTTCTATAACTAGCATTACCACACATGAAGCAGCTTTATAAGCTGGTGTGTGTTCAGAATCAATTGATAGACGGCCTCTTTGGAATGCACTGGCTAGCTTTAAGTAAAATCACGAATAATGTGTAGAAGCGAGCGACTCAATTCCCTCAGCTTCAGGATACAGTGAGGCAATATAGTTCAGTAGAATGGAGTCGTCGATCTTCCATATATCAACTTCACCATCATCATACCCTAGAACCAATTCATTTCCATTTTCAGAGAATGACGCAACACTCGAGGTCTTTTTCCGGGTGGGTATGTTAAACACAGGCCCCTTGATATCGACGTCGAAATCCCAAAGCTCAACACAAAGCCCCAGATCGGGGATGCGCAAGGTTCCTAGAGTAACGACCTGGCTGGGATGGCCCGGACGGCCCAAAAGTGTGGATATGAGGGTGGTGGTGGGAATGGCCGTTAGGAGCTTGTTCAGGGCGGAATGCCACACCCGAAGAAAAAAGTCCGAATGGGCAGACAATACGAGGGAGTTAGGTAGTTCCACCAATGAAGTCACAGCAGAAGAGTGCACAGCACCGTCGATGTGGTCCTTCCACTCGGAGCCCACGTGATTGTTTTCCTTTTGATTGGAAAGCCTATAAATCACACCATTTGTAGACGCCATGACGATCAGATCCAAAAACCTGTACTCGGGGGTATCATGGAGCCGCTCCTGGGAGACCAGTGGCGGGTGAGATGATAGAAGCGCATCAGTAATAAGCATCATGTCATTCTGTCTCGACGAGAGCTCAATGGAAGAGAATTTCGGAAGCGCAAAGAAATTAGGGGACCACACATTGATGACTCCATCTTCGCATATGGTCACGATTGCAGAGTCCTGCAAGCTCCCGGTGCTCAACTGCTTCATGAATATTATGGGTGACACATGATGCACGAAGTTGAGCAGCGACTTCTCAGTGAGGGAAGAGATATATGAGGTTTGTAGCGTGGGGAGCACTGCTACTTGCGTTGGAGCCACGGCAGTCAAGTCCCACATGACCACACGCCCATTCTCGAGACCAGCAACAACGCGGAAGGGATCACTTTTGTCGAAAGCAACTTTTGAAATGGCACTCGTGCACTGGAGGAAAAACTCGGGCGTAACGGAATCGGTGCTCCGATTAAACAACACAGCCAACCCGCTCAGAGACTCCACTGCTTCCTTGGATTGGCGGGCTTTATCGTTTGTTTGCAGGGGTTTATCATTTGTTTGCAGCGGTTTATCGTTTGTTAGCAGGGGTTTATCGTTTGTTTGCAGCGGTTTACCATATGCCACTAAAATCAAGCTAGGGTGGTGGGTTGTGGTGGCCACACACGCTATGGAACGGCCAAGAAACTTGGGTATGCTGACGGACATGTTAAACGGAATGCGAGAGTACGAGGCAGGGGCTGACACATGCTTGATTCCCATCCGAATCTCGGAATAACCAAGCGACAGAAGCTGCTTCTCTAGTGCTTGGTGAATGACTTGCTCTTTAGGCATTGGTTCTGGGGACGAGGGAAGAGGAGGAACAACCTCAGGGATGACTTCCACGAAACCCCGCATGGAGTCTGCCGAGCTCACCAGGTCTGTTTGGACCGATTTGTGGATCTTATGGGTACCCTGGGGTACTGGAGACTGGATTCTGGGGGTGGAGGCCTGGGAAACGGGTGGCTTGGGAGGATCAACCTGGACACTGAAGTCCACCTTGGGGGGTGGCAGAAGCGCCTCCGCAGAAGGATCGGGGACAGAAGAGTCAACAACAGACACAGCCGAACGCCTCAGCTTGAGCTCAAGGAGCCGCTGCCGTTTTTTCTCTAGCAATTGCTGGCGATCCATGTGTAGTACATGGAGTGGTAAACAGAGATCCTGCACGAGTGCGATCACGTCTGCGGGTGCACGGGTCTAAGGGCGCTTGGGTATACGGGCGTTTAAAGGTGCAGGTGTTCCGGTGCACAGGCACATTACCACGGGGTGTGTGTTTTCTCGAGCAGCTTCTGGTGTGAAACACGGCCACCCATGTACCGAACCTCCCTCGAGTACTGCTCTTTCCTCCCCACTGTGAACTTTGTCGTGGGCAGCTACCTGTGCCCCATGCAGGACGTGGATCGTACGCGCGTGCGCTTCACTCCAGTCACAGCGGCCCTTGGCCCTCCAGCCCACCAAGCACCAACATGGAGATCGAGGACATTCTTCGAGACTTTGAAAAAGACTCCGGGAAGAAGCCCGTCGTCAAGGGCTCCCTACACCAGCAGCTTGTCACGGCAATGCTTAACGAGCGCATGGCCCCTGACCTTCTACCATACAAGCATGAGTTGATGGAGGTGATTATAGGCGAGATTCAGAGCCAACAGCAGTTTCTTTTGGACTCGCACGAGTACGGCGACTCGAATGCCGAGTCTGGGGTTATCAGTGCGGACTTCAAGCTTCAGCTCATGATCATCGAGACAGACATCGAGCGGCTCAGCTACTTGGTGCGGCTCTACATCCGGACCCGGCTAGCCAAAATCGACGACTTCACCATATTCTATATGAACGAAATCGCGGCGGATGGCTCGAAGAGCAAGCTTCTATCGAACCAGGAGACGGAGTACATGCAAAAGCATTTCAAAATATTGACCCAGCTATACAACAATAGTTTCTTGAAAAAGTTCCCCGACTTTTTGACATTGTTGGACGACACCCGAGGCGGAGACGTCATGACCACTGCGCCGGACTTGGACCTGCCGGTTTTTATTCGCGTGGTGTGTGACAATACCATTGTGCTCCAGCTAACTGGGGATGAACTTCGTCTCGAGAAAGACGGCATCTATGTGGTCAAGTACAGCTTGATTAAGGATTATTTGGAGCTTGGTGACATTGTGTTGATCTAGCACTGCTTCACTCGCATCCCCCGGGGCACGAGTTAGTGTTCTCCTCGAAGTGCCATTCCTGCAAGCATCCAAAGTGGCCGCTGTGGCCGCATTTTAAGTTTTCCACCACCGCCAAGCCCCTGCATGGCTCGTGGCAATACACACAGTTCAGCTGTTTCCTGGAACACTCGTCACAATACCAGTACCCAAACTTGTCGCCTCGCCCATTATACTTTGCCTTGGAAACCTCGTTGCTTAAAAGTTTCTGACACCAACAACAATAGAATCGCATGTCCACGTCCTTGCAAAAGAAGTCACTAAGCTCATACTTCAAGGACTGGGGCGCGTCTTTTATCACTTGCACTGCGGTGGTGAAAAGCCCTTCTCGACGAAGGCTCTCGACATAATGCCCGATACACTCAAGGCAATTCTCCTTGCTGAAACGGGTCTGGGCAAAGTCATCTTTGTACAGATCATAGAAGAGAAGTATGAGCGTGGCGCTCATCACCACATCCCCTTGCGATATGGCATACTCTATACACCGCTTGATGATGTTGGGCGGATGCCACGGGTGCTGAGGTTCGACTTGGACTATTCCCTCATCCACCTGTACTTTGCTCAATGCTTTGGTGAGTTTTGATAGATTGCGTTTCTCCAGACTATGCGTGCTTGACTCCTCCACTCGGTCCAAGTTGGATGGATCCGACCCGTGCATCATCCCGGAGATTTTCTGTTTGCTAAATGAAGTTTTGTTGTGCAAGCTTTGGAACGACGGGTTAGCGGATTCCCTCGACAGAAGTGACATTCGCTTTTTGTTTATACATGAACCCAAGTATCCCGAGGAGGAGTACGATGCGGCAGCATTATTGAGAAAGTTCAAGTTTTCGTTGTCTAGATCCTGGGAGTTGTCCGAGAGGTTGTGCCCAGGACTGCCAAATCTGGCTCGTGACGAACTCTTCGAGTTATTTTCCACGGAGCTGTAGTGGTCTGCGGACCCGGCGTTGAACGAAGCAAGAAAAAAGTCTTCATTGGGCCCTCTCACATTACCAAATGACTTTTTAGAGCTGTCCGTGTTGCAGGAGCTGGCCAACTCTCCTTGGGGATCTTCGCGATGGATGTCTATGGCAGCATTGGTGTTTTCCTGGACTAGGTCTTCTTGCGTGGAAGGTTTCCGGGTTAGACCAGGTGCGGTGTTTGGGCTTGGGAGCGGTTGCGAATCCCGGGAACTGGGGGCCTTGTTCAAAAATTCGCCTTTGTTCGATTCCTTTGACGTGCTCAAAGCAGCCAAGCGGCTCATCGAGGATGAAGGGCCGTCGAATCGATGAACTGCGCCAAAGTTCGTGGTCAGAGAGTCCGAGTTGTATGAGCCCACCAAGTTGCCCAATTCCGAGGAGATGGAATTGGATCCATCCGGAGACCGAGAAAGAATGTTTGCAGGCGGCGCGGGGTCCGAATGTCCTCCTGCCACCACCTCCTCGTGGTGGTCTTTGAGAGGCTCGAGTTGAGTTTCAAGATGAGGCATTTCTTGCTCTAGTGCTACAGAAATTAGCCTCCATACTTGACAGTCACGGAACCTCTGTACACTGGCCGCTACTCTAGCGTTGATTTGGCACACAAAGGCTAGACTGAAGGCATCGGGCACTCCAGTTAGGTAGTCGTCTCCAAGCACTGCAAACACAGTCTGGTCGTTCAAGGGAATTTGCACGGATACATTGACCAAATATGGCGAGATAGTAAGGAGATCCTTCTGGTCGAGTCTGTCAAGGCGGGAATCGCCTTTTTTGGACTGTAGCATGGTGATGCTCAGGGCAGCGGACTCCTCGGTGGATTGGGACGGGTTCCGCGCGAGAGGCGGCCGAGATGGCTCATGCATATCCGAGGATATGGGTCGGTGGTGGGTCATGGAGGATGTTTGCTTTCCCGAGTGAGGAAATTGCGTCGCCAGTCGGAAGAGCGTCGGTCTGTCTTTGAGCGATACATTCGAAGGCGATTTCACGCCAGCAAACGAATGTGGATTGGAGAGCACCGTGGCCTTCCCGGGTAAGCTGTGGTTGTCAGCAGACGCAGAGAGTGCGTGGCCTGCTCTGGTTCTCTCGTCGTCGGGTAAGTCATGGTGGTCGCCAAGAGATATCTCATAGTCTGGGGCGAGCAGCAAGTCGTAATCAGCGCTCTCTTGAGCAACGAGGGAAAGGTTCGAGTAGCCCGAGCTCCATGCAGTGGCAACCAGGGGTAGTGACTCGTAAGGCCGGACGATGTTAGACTGGTGTCCATTCAAGGAGGTCAAGTCATAGGCAACGAACATGTTGGACTTGGTGATGGTCCAAAGCTTGCGAGTGCCGGGCGGTCCTTTGGCCCAGATAAAGTTCTGGAAAGGCTTGTGGGAGAGCGTGGTTACGATCTCCCTGGGCACAAAGTGGCGGGCTAGATTGTAGACCGTGATGGACGGATCGTCGTTCAAGTACAGGCACGCAAAGTCGTAGTTGAACAAAGGCAGCGAGGACCTGGCAGGATCTTCATAAGCGTCCGGAAACCCGCGAGTGTAAGGTTCATCACTTGCAGTTTCGTTCCAGCGGATCTTCATCACAGGCCCGTATGTCGACATGACGGCGTCCGGCAATAAAGACGCACTAGACTCTCCGTAATTCCAAGCGCAGATCTTGCGGTCTCTTCCGCCAGTGAGAACGAACTCCAATTCCGGATGGATATGCAAGGAAAGAGCAGGGCCCGTGTGAAAAGTCCATTTCCTCTCTGGAAGCGAGGTGCTTGAGTGGGAAGACAGAGGATACCGGAGATCAAACTTGCACAAGGCGCCCGAGTCATGGGCCGAAAGAACCGACATCTTGCCCCGGACGCGGGAGTGTGGCGAGTACTGACAAGATCTAACGGAGTCCGAGTGTTGGGAGGCCATGAGTTTGGCCACGGGCTTCGGCTGGAAAGACCGTAGGTCCCAAAGCTTGACCGTTCCGTCCTGAGAACCCGAGAGCAAGAGCTGGTCGTGGTCCACAAAGTCCAACGAGTTGACCACGCGGTTGTGGTCGTCGAAGCGGAACGCTAGCTTGGCCTTGCCGTTGCCAGCCACCTGGTAGATATTGACATTGCCGTTGGTCAACCCGCAGGCCACCAAGTCGCCATTGCACTTGATGGTGTTGACGTGCACCAACTTCAGCGACGAGTGGAGCCGCAGCAGGGCCGAGGTCTTTTGCTCAATCAAATTGACGTCGGCCACCACCTCCAGCATGTCGTGGTCGAGCGCCAAGAGCTTGAGGTAGTTTCTGCCGCCGATGATCACGTGGTGCGACGGCACATACGCCGATGGGTCGTAGAAAGCCGTGCTGAGCCGGCCAAGCGGATGGCGGAGCTGCAGGATGCAGGTGACCTCCCGGTCAAAGGTGTATGTGAGTTTCTTGGCGCCGGTACTTGGTCTGAGCATGGGGTCCGGGCCGCGTGTGGACGGGCGGTCGCCGGAGCCGAGCGAGCCATAGATGTTGTGGGCCAAGCGGGCCAAGCTCAGCTGGCTGGAGGTGCTTGACATCTGGGAGGCCGGAATGAGGGTAGGAACCGTGTGGGGGTTGGCGAGGACAGTCTTGAATTAGCGATGGGGAGAGTGTGGAGATGGGGCTAAGATAATGCGCGTCCCACCCATCCTCTGCATGACCAAGCACCCCCATTAGGAAACTACAATGCATAGCTTCATGAATAATCAATAAAAACGATAGAAAAAGTTGTAAGTTAATAGAATTATGATGAATGCACCCATTTCGGAATTAGTGGTTCATGTATTGAAACTGGTATTTTACAAAGGAAAAGACGGTGTTGAAGAAAGAAAAAAGTGGAAGCGTTTTAACTTAAAATTTAGGCTACATAGCTATTGAAACAAACTACGAAAAGAACATGGCCCTGTTTGTATTACCCTGTTGATTATAGTTTCGCTACTGTTAGGTCACCTTCATTAGTTTGCTTGTACAAGCACCATAATTGAAACCCACAGCTGAATCTTTTAAGTATGAGCAAAACATATACAGATCCAGAAACAAAAAACATTAAAGATACCATAATGCCGAGGGATAACAATAAAAGCCCAATTTGCGGATAAAACTTTATTGAGAACCCGCAGTCCGAATGGGAGCAGGGACGCTTGTTAGGGGGGAGTCCGGCCTGGAAAAGTAAATAATGTCAAAATATAAGCATTAGATATTAGAGAAAAAAAGAATCAACACTGAGAGAAGCATGGCGGGAGACTATCACTTGCGGTTCGGAGAGCAGGTCAAAGAAGTAATGTCGCCGAAACGGCTACTTGGATTTTTAACATGGCCGAGTCTACTTTCTTACGGCTTTGTTATTAAATCCCCATTTTGGAGTGCCATGGCTTCAAGAGATTTATACCTACAAGAGGTTCGTCAGACCCAAACGGGTAGTGCGCTACCCATGGGCGCAGCAAGACACACCATGAGTCCTTAGACCCGGGGCCGGCGACTGGGTGTCTTGAAGTTGTATGTGGCTTCTTTGGAGTTTCATCTGTGGCCCGGTCCAAGGGTCCAATCTTGGCTCACTTCCAAAAGCCGGTATATGAAGACGCTGTATCTGCGTCGCACCATAGGGAGGTGTATCCCGACTACTCGCTAGAAGGACCTCTAGCCACATACCAGTTAGGAAGAACACTTTCAAGTATCAGACAAATAGAAATGGATGGAATTTTCCTCATGGCAGTCAAAACACCCAGGAGTGCGAGTGTCCAGCATGTATTGTCCTAAGCCACCCTAAACTGTTGAATAGAGCACGGGTTGAATAGAGTACGGGTTGAATAGAGTCCGGGTTGAATAGAGTCAGCAAGGGTGACTCGAGGTCCTGGATCAGAAGGGATTCGAAATTATCCCCCTTTTAACCCTTTTTCCTGGGTCATTGACTATGCGCCACGGACCGCACATGGCAGGTAAATTTGCACCCATAAGGAGTGCGACCCTAGTGCGTGAGGGAAGAAACAGCCAATTAACTCAAACCCGTCTGAAAACCGTTGCTGGAGTCGCCTCTATTTATGCTTGTAAAACCTTAGTCCAAGCCCAAGTCTGATGGTGGAGGTGGCAAGAGAGATAACGCAACACAGTATTTCGTCGAGACGGTGGTTATTACGTAGCAGAAGGCGTTTTCTGTTACAGCTACGACGGCTTCAAAGTCGAGGAAGAAACACAACTTTCATATTAACAACGAGACTGGCTTGACTTTGAGGTGTGGAAGGACAAAAGCGATCTGAAGGAGGATAGAGTGTTTTTTTGTTGATAATGACCTAGCGTCTACATCCTTGAGTTTTCAAGGCATTAATTGTGCCTTTCAATTGTTTGATTCGAATCCACAACAGAAGAGGACCTCCTTGGCTCACCATAAAGGGAGGAAACCTCGCTTAGAATTCACTCTATACACATAGTCACTGTCTAGTCTAAAATTTGCTCTGGTCAACCTTGGTCGACCTCAGTCAAGCAGACCATCAGACAATCAGTCAATATATACCCACTTCCTCTCCACCCCCAGCTTTTCCTGTAACTCTATGATCACGCCACCAACGCCCCAGAAGACTATTCCACATCATGATTGAAGACCATTCCACATCATGATTGAAGACCATTCCGAAAAGCACTCAAGCATTGAAATTAGTCACCGCCGTATTTTCCACCCAGTTCGTAGTTTGGGCCGAACAGAACCTTCGAAAAGGTTCCACGAGTGAAGGTCCACTTCCACATATATAAGGCGCACCGCCCGCTGAATTTACTAGAGTAATCACAACATACCCACCATCACGCGACCCACTAAAACTTCCGAATGCAGTCATTTCTAATGCATTTATTATTCTAACAATCCCCAGTCATTGCCCGTAATTAATCCAGGGCGTATACGATGCATTGAGGGTCGACGTGGATTCAAAACTCTCATATTCAAGAGTGCTGCACGGCACCAAGCAATAGTGGCGGCAACAATATTGCACCAATTCTATTCAAGCTGAAAGAATATGACCCAAAAAAGTGCTAGAGTCCCTTCCCCAAACTCCGGCGGATCTTGAGTCGGATCTTGAGTCCCATGGACGCTCAATGGACGCCATGGTGCAACTCCAGATGGCGCGCCAGTTGCAGCAATTCAATGCCAGCGCGCCTGCACACTGCGGCCCCGCCCACCTAGCCAGCATCGAACCTCTCTCTCCCTGAACATGTTCTCAGTGCTCTACGTCTTGAGCCAACTCGTCCGCCCGCTCAAAATGCTCGCCGTGGTCGGCTCCTTGTTGGGTGGCCTGGCGCTAGTGGGGTTGTACACCTTCCAGAAATCCTTGATCTACCCCGCCTCGTTGAACGACGGCAGAGGCTACTGCGCTACCCCAGACGCTTTGGACATGCCCCACTACGAGCAGCTTTTCTTAGACACTCCTGACGGCGTCAAAATACAGTGCTATGTGTTGAAGCATGATCCCAATAGCACCTCCTATTCCAACAAAACCGTGCTTATCCTCCCCCCTAATGCCGGGAACATCGGCCATGGCCTCCACACGGTGGCCATATTTTACAAGGACTTCGGCTACAACGTGGTGATTTTGTCTTACAGAGGCTACGGTAAGTCCACGGGGACCCCGCTGGAATCCGGCATCAAGATAGACGCTCAGACTGTGTTGAAGCACATCACCGAGACAGACGAGCAGCTCCTGCTGAGCTCTTTGGTCTTGTATGGGCGGTCTTTGGGCGGGGCCGTTGCCATCTACATTGCTTCGCTCTACTCCTCGAAAGTGCTGGGGATCATTTTGGAGAACACATTTCTTTCCATTCCCAAAACCGTGCCGCACATTTTCCCTGCGTTGAAGTACTTCACGGGCCTCGTGACCGAGAAATGGAACACGGAGTCCTTGATCCCCACGATTCCTTCCAGCATCCCTCTTTTATGCTTTAGTGCTAGAAGCGACGAAATCGTGCCGCCTAGCCATATGGACCGCATCTTCGACCTCGTGTCGTCTGACGAAAAGAGCATGTTTAAGTACAAAAACTCTTCGCACAATGATACAGATATCCAGCCTCATTACTGGGAGAGAGTGCAAGAGTTCATTAGGGAGAAGGTCAATCCGGTGGGCTACTGACCACAGCCGCGAGTCTCACGACCATGTCTTCGTGTGACCACATCCTGCGATTAAGGGCTCCAAAGATGGGGCACATTACATCCATGCCGAGAAACCTCTGCATGCTAGTTACGTGGTCGTTATGTAGTTGGTTATACAAAAATCTGAATGCACGCACCCAGAAGTGATTAGACAGTGAGCTGCGGCTCACCCTTGGCATTAAAAGTGTCGTGCGACATGAACTCCACCTTCTGGTCATCAGTCAATCTCAAGACCTTCTTGAATCTCTCCCCAATGGTGATCAATTTATCGGAGTTGCAGTCCTTGGTCCAGATGGCGACCCTAATGGCTTTTCTGATGTTCAACACAATGCCGTTCACCTCGTTCTCCTCGTCCTCAATGGTTTCACCAATCACTGCCAACAAGCCCCTCAACCACAAATCATTTATGACGCCGTTGACTTCTTTTCTGTTGTTGAAAGAAAACTGCCATCTGCCTCCATTGGAGTTTTGCTCATCCTCCCACTCTGGCTTGATGCCTTCTTTGAACAAATGGTAGTCCGATCTCATTGGCAAATGGTTGGCCACTGGAATGGAGTTGTAGATTCCCCAGAACTCCTCCACGGATCCGAAGGTGATCACGGGCTTCAACAAGTCGGACCAAGACTCGGACTTGTTCGTCGTGGGCTTCGTGTACCACAAAGTCCATTTGCTGTTCAAGGGGTGCTTGGCGGTAAATTCTTCCTTGTTATCCAAAACAGTCGTCTGCTTATCCGAAGGTTTCTTCTGGTTGTCCAAAGATAACTCCTCGGTTTTCTTGGTTAAATCTTCAGATGACATCTGCGGTTAGTATGGATCTAGATGACCGCGTTGCAAAACGGGCTGCTGTGAGGGGGGAGGGGAAGGCTCGGATACCCACGAAGGAGGCTTCTGCCGGGTGCACATACGTTAAGAGATAGATCGATGAAACAAGAGTCTCTGCCACAAAGAAGGATGTCGGAAAAAAAACTCCAGTGAGAGTAATTCTGAGACCGCGGCCCACAGGAAGGGTGCGCCCCGTGTAAAAAGGAGCATGGAGGATGCGACTCCCTTTGACACTGTCCACAAGGTGGCAGAGAGCACGAGGGCAGGAGAAAGCACGGGGCATTTGTGCTGGTACATGTGAGCCTCGGGAATGGCAGAAGATGGAACAAATGGTTGGGAAGCGAATTTATTACTTGTTCCGGCTTATGGAAGAACTTGTGCTTTGCTGAGGGGGCGGAGGGGGACACCCGTGCACCTCGAGGTGGCCTAGATGGCCCTGCAAATTCCACACAGCCATGGCAGGTGGCATGCTACTTGCATGTCACTGCATGCCACTCTGGCAATATGAGCGATTACTATCGAAAATGCGTGCTAGGTGGGGGCGGCCCAGGGTTCTCAAACGCACCTCCAAATGCACCTCAGGCCAGGGTTTTCCAAAGCTATTTCCAGCGGTGTCCCAAACCATAGCAGTGCCTCTCTGCTTGAAGAAAAAAAATCTACACTACGTGGGCCCCTTTCTAGACCATGCTTTTTCCATGGATCCAGAACTTGAGAAAACAATCTAATAATACTATACAGAGCTAGCCATGAATGTGTGTGACTATGAGTCACCATAAGCAGCCATGGGCTAGCCATCAAGAAGAACTAAAACAACCAGCCCAATATCAAGCACCAGGTTCCGAACAAGGATGTTCTTATCACCGCAGCACCATTACTGATTGTGGTTTGCGAATAGGTTCTCACCTGACCCACTTGGGCAGAATTGGAGCCCATTCCGATGGAGCCGGCCTGCACAGCACTGGTGGGCTCGGAGTATGTGCTCATGAAGGTTTGCACGTAAGTCGTCTGGACGGTGTTGACCACGCCGTTGGTGGTGATGGTGACCCAAGCAATGGTGGCTGAGGTTGAGGATTCTTTGGCGCCGCCGCCGTCGTCCTGATTGCCTAGGGCCATACAGAAAGTGACGAGGAGCAACAACTGAAACAACAGAGAAATAAAGTTCATTGAAGAAGTGAAGAGGTGTGCGTGGGGAGGACTTGTCTGGATGGGGCTATGGGACATGAATATGCGCGCACTTGCCCCAAACAAACGATGGTGTGCACATGCAGTACCATGCAGGCCATCGAGTTGAATAATGGCACGAGGTCATTTTGCCCCCGCTGGTTAATGCAATCTTGTGTGTGTATAACGCGCTTGAGGCTTCAATATCAGGCTGGGGCGTGAGCACCATGCGGAGCGATGCATGCAGTACCAGACTCTCGGCCGTGGCTTTTCTATCGTCTTTGGCTGCGCTGCGGTGGGGTGCAGCGAGAGGAGCTTTCATCAGATCCAGAAATCAAGATTTGCAGCTTTTGCAAGATTTGGAACGAGGTGCATGCGTCCGATGCACCCTACCCCAAAGCTTCACCACGTAACGTTGCTGTTGACGTCGGCATTCTCTCGGGTGGAATGGGTCCTATTGTTGCAGGGGAGCACCAGCACGAATGATGACTTTTATTTTTGACCACTTTGGTTGCAAACAAGAAGGAAACCAGGAGCTGCAAACCTTCATGCGCATGAAAAGGCTCCAGAATATCTAAAAAAAGTCAAGTTTAAGCGAAGCGGAACTCGGAGTTTTCAGAATTATGCATTCCAGGCGTCTCTCGAAGAGTCGCTTGGTAGAACAAGGAGACAAGACAAACCCGACGTGTGGGTCTAGTTGCCAAAATTTCCCCCAAGTTTAAGGTGCCAGGTCATTGTATCTTTCAGGCCATCCGTGCTCTTAGTCATCGCATCGCCAGGGCTGGCTACCTTGTCTACCAGAAAGGTATAAAGGCATCGTCAATTACCAATGGCATAGGTGAAGTACCCAAAGAAGCTGCAATGTCCGAATTCAAGCCCTATAGCAACAAGAAAAAATCGAACACCAACTGGGGTGTCTGTGGCACGCATCTTGTGGTGCATGAGCCGCCAAAAGGTACTATTTTGAGGAGATTGGGCCTTGAAAAGCCGTTTGAGCCTCGCATATGGTCAGTTCCAGTGGCCGCTTTCGCCTTGGACAAGTTGGTTTTTGAAATGGCCTCTCTAGAGTACCCCAACGCATGGAATTGGGTGGCGGGGGCGTTGAGCCACTTGAAACGCCTACTGCAGCTAGGCTACCTCGTGGTGATTTTCACCAACCAGCCAAGCATGTACGTGTCGCCCGACGCCTGTTACTGGCAGAACACTGCCTTCAAGGAGTTCTACGCTCACATGGAGCGAGTGTTTCAGTCGTATCGAAGACACGTGAGCAAGTGCCCCCCGTTCATGTATGCAGCACCCACCCAGCCAAGCCAAAGAAGGGGCCGCCCCTTTTCCTCAGCCAAGGAGCACAGCCAGACTCGAATGCCCGCAACAGGCATGTGGCTGCGCTTCGAGCAGACCCTTCGCACGCGTCTTCACGAGGACGCTCATGTGGACTTGGACTCCAGCTATTTCGTGGGAGTCCTGGTGGCCGACGAGCAGTTTGCACGTGGTCTTGGCTTGCAATACACCAGGGACTTTCCTGAATTCGACGAACGTGGGAATCTCATCTTTGGGGATGCCCAACCAGCTTCGGCCGAAAGCGGCGTTTTGCGGCCGGACAGCACTCGTTCTTCTTCCCGCCAAGCCTCGCCAATGTCGGAGGCGGACTGAGGGCCCGAACCGTCTTCGAACGCCCTCTGGCTCTGGCTAGGGCAGTCTGGTGTGATGCGCCGGTTGCAGCCAGGCCCTTGCGCAGCTCATGCAAGCTGCCCTTTTCGCGTGCACTCCTGAGGTAACCGTTTATACGCTCGCACCTTATCTCTTCTTCCTAATGTACACTCTCCCACCCCCAACACTGGCCGCCATCATCCCCTCCGGCTCGTCTGCGTATACTCTCTAGGAGATTACAGTTTGAAACCGCACTTCCGGCATACCCGAACCACCCCGCCATACAAACGCTTCCAGGTTCAGAGGGCCTTCTCTCTCAAGGTTGGCCACAAGCCCGCTTCACTCCGCACTCGCTAACCCAGAAGTCTTGCTTCCCACCAGCATGTCTCTGCCACAATCCATTCACCCGAACCGGCGAAGCTCCATAGCCAAGTTAACAAGACCCATTCTTTCGCCGTCGCCGCTCCGCTCGCCGCCTGGCCACCACTCGCCGCCTGGCCGCCACGCAACCCCGGGCCGCCAGTCCCCCCACGTGGCGCTGTTCCAAAACCTGTTTCAAAACAGCTTCTTGAACAACGACGCCGTTTCGTTAATGTCCAAGAACGACGATTCCTCCAACGATACCGCGGCAGATACTGACACCAACCAAAAGACCTCGGACACAAAGCTCAACGAAGTGGTGGTGCAGCGCCACCTCAGACCGAATACTGACCACATGCTTGCGTGCGAGGGCGCAGACATGACAAGAGACATTTACAAATTCACCGACGACAGGCCGCCGCCAAAGCGGGCCCGTAGCTGCTCGCTGGTGGAGACCGACTCCAGCAGAAGAGGCTCGTTTGCCAGCACACTCAACGTGCCGGGTGGGTTTCGCAGGCAGTATGTGTTGGAAAACTCGGCGAGGATCAAGCCTAGTATGATCACACGAAACTTCGTGGAGTTTTTGAGCATATACGGCCACTTTGCCGGTGAAGAGCTCGAGGATGAGGACGCAGTGGCATGTCACTACTCGAGCACAGAGCTGCCCGATCGTGAGGAAACACCGCTTTTAAACACATGGCAAAAAAACCCTCGAGGAACTGCTACAGACTCTAAAGCGTATTTCCTTCTCCTCAAGGCATTTGTCGGAACAGGTGTCTTGTTTCTACCAAAGGCATTTTCCAACGGCGGGTTGTTTTTCTCCTCGCTCACCCTCTTTGGGTTCGGCCTCTTATCTTATTGGTGCTACCTAATTCTTGTGTACTCCAAAATAGCCACGCGTGTGTCCAGCTTCGCTGACATTGGACGCATATGCTACGGGCCATGGCTCCAACGTCTCATTTTGTCCTCCATCATTATTTCTCAGCTAGGCTTCGTTGGCACTTATATTGTGTTCACCGCCGAGAATTTGCGAGCATTTTTCGTTGCCGTGTCCAGGTTCAAGACAAGTGACTTGGACATATTCTGGTTCATCTTGTTCCAGGCTCTCGTTTTAGCGCCCTTGAGCTTGATCAGAGATATCACAAAACTCTCTCTCCTGGCCCTCTTGGCTAATGGTTTTATCATGATAGGCTTAGTGACTATCGTCTGCTACACAACAAAGGAGCTTGTATCCAACAGTTTTGTGGCTGGGGAAGGCATATACTACTGGTTCAACAAGTCTGAGTTTCCCTTGTTCATCGGAGTGTCTATCTTTGCATTTGAAGGAATTGGGCTCATTATACCCATCCAGGAGTCTATGATATACCCAGGCCATTTCCCCAAAGTGTTATTACAGGTGATTCTCACCATATCTGCAATCTTCGTTTTCATTGGAGGTTTGGGTTACTACACTTTCGGCTCCCAAATTGAGACCGTGATTTTATTGAACTTGCCGCAGAAGTCCCCGATGGTCACCATGATCCAGATATTATACGCCCTAGCCATCTTGCTCTCCACCCCAATCCAGATCTTTCCTGCCGTCAGGTTAATCGAGCTGAAGATCTTCTCTGCACGAGCCTCCGGGAAAGCCTCCGCGTCGGTCAAGTGGGTCAAGAATGTCGTGCGCCTAAGTTTTGTGTTTTCTACTTCACTCATTGCATTGTACGGGGGCAAGGACTTGGACCGCTTTGTGTCGTTTGTTGGCTGTTTTGCCTGCATACCCTTAGTATACATCTACCCACCAATGCTTCATTTGAAGAGCTGCTGCGACTATAAAGGTTCCACCGCGGACAGAGGACGAAAGCTCACCATGGCAGTGTTGAACATGATACTTGTCTTGATAGGAATCGTGGCTTTCATCTACACAACCTATCAAATATTCGCCTGACCCAGCTTTTGTGTGCCTCTTGACAATGAGTCCACGAGAAGCAACCACCAAAACCCTCCTTCTATTCCTGATTCGAAGAGTCGTGGCGTTACTCGTCAGATAAAAACTTGACGACGTACTGTCTAGCATCATGGATCTGTCTTTGCAAGTCCAACTTGGACTGCTGGCCCATTTGCAGAGCCTCTGCCATGTAACCTTTCAAAGAGTCAAGTATGATGATGCGTTGGTGACGAAACTCGGGGAAATTGTCCTTCTCAATCGACAATAGGTCTCCCTTAACCACTGCATAGGTCTTTGGCATCGCGAACTTCAAAGAGACACCGGTGGCCACGGAGGAGGCCAAGAACCGCAAAGGAAAGGCTCTCCTGGACACTGCAAGGTTTGTCACCAATATGGGCAACACAAAGTCCACGACGTTGGGGAATACGGGATCCACAACAAGCCTGTCCACCTTGTGTTTGAGAATCTGCCACTCGTTGCAGAGGGCAGTCTTTTGCGTGGCGAGCTCTGCTTCAAGAACATGGAGATTTCCGTGAACAAAGTGCCTGAGATTGTTGGCGTACTTCTCCAAGTACGGTGTTGTTCTGACGCCCATGCCCTCGACGAACGTGATGTTTCCGTGTGCGGACTCGGCCTCCTTCAAATCCAGTCTGATTTCGGCATTGACGCCTGGTTTGGTGACAACGTCCTCCTCATCCTTGTAGAAGGATCTTCTCGCCATTTTTGAAGGGGTCGTGGGGACTTGGTTTGACCAATTGTAGGAGCCCGTGCGACAAGGCGGGCCCACCCGTACACCACCAATACTGGTGCGACCATGTGGGACTGGACTGTATGCCCGAATACGCTACACTATGTTGCACAAGTTTATGTTGTAGGTTCTGTGAATCGGGCCTCGTGAGTTCATATATTCATATACAAATCCGAAAGCCAAAATCCTGCCCCAGCCAGCCGGCTTCATGCAGGACCTCTTAGTTTTCCAGTCTAGACAGAAGGTTCATCGACATTTAAGTTCAACTTTTCTTTAGAAACCCTCGCTTCTTTTTGCCCTTGGGTGGGTTCTCCGGCGCTATGGAGCCGAGTGGGACTCCGGCCGTAGCCGTCGTGGGAACCTCCAACTTCACTTCATTGTGAGGCTCGGGCGTATGGGAGTTTGGTGTGTTTTGTTCGCTGCCCAGAGAGTTGGAGGACCCATTTTGGGTGGGTGGCCTGAGCAATTGTCCTCCTCCATTAATCGCATGGGACGCCTGAGGAAACCCCATGGTGGACTTTCTTTGCTGAGGCAAGATAGGCGAGGTATGGGCCCCGTTTCTGGGTTTGGGCCCTGCATTAGTCATAGCCATGCCCGCTCTCCCACCGTAGTCAATATTCACGGCCTGGTCGGGAAACGCAGACCTGCGATTTGGCTTTTTCGGTGGGAACCCACCAGGATTCCCTTGGCCCGCTTGGTTCATCATGAAATGCTGTGAGCCCATACTCTGGTGCTTGTTAGTGGGCATACCCTGCATCAGTGGCTGCCCGCTGTACCTCTGCATTTGCTGAGAGGGCATTTGCATTTGCTGAGAGGGCATTTGCATTTGCTGAGAGGGCATTTGCATTTGCTGAGAAGGTATTTGCATCTGTTGTGCATGGGCCATGCCTTGCATTGGGTAATTCAAGTTTTGCATATTGCCTTGCGACCCACGTCTGCTGGGCTGAGGCGGAATTTGATTGAACGGCTGCCCACCTTGGTGGTATCTAGGGTTGTTGCGCATACTGGGGGGGCCACTATGCAGAAAGTGACCATTACCCTGATAGCCATCGGCTTGATGATTTCCATCAGTATATGGACTATTTCCGGTTAGGGAGAATGTATGGCGAGTTCCTCCGTTCATTTGACTGTAGCCTGGATTATTGCTGTGTCCTGGGTTATTGCTGTGTCCTGGGTTATTGTTGTAGCCTGGGTTACTGCTGTGGGCTGAAGCATTGCTATAGCCCAGAGTATTGTTGTAGCTCGGAGTATTGTTGAAGCCCGGAGGATTGCTGTGGCCCGGAGGATTGCTATACTTTGCTTGGTTGGGATATGAATTACCAATCTGGTCGCCATGCTCATACTGCTCACTCGCACCTGGATGAGAGGATGTATTGACAGTTCTCTCGCGGTCAAGCAAGGCTCGCTCCCGCCGCTCAAGTTCGAGTTCCTTTTCTTTGAGCTCCAGCACGCTATATTGCTGATTCACGTTTGGCTCGGGGTTTGGCGGAGGATTTTGAGAAAAGTTGCCTTGTTGCGAAGTGCTGCTTGGCACACGAGGTGTTTGCATATCCCCGTTCATTTCTGCTCCATAAACAGCAATATCCGAGAATTCAGACATGTCCGGAGTTTGAAGAGCTTGGATTTTGGTGGCGTCTTGCGCGGTCTCCAATTTTTTGTTTTGTTGATCGACGTCAACCTTAAGCTGAGGCGGGCTTCGCTGCTTCTGTTGCGCGGGAACTGATTGTTGAAAATCGGGGTCATTCTCGGGAGTGGCTAGTGAAGCCAGCTTGCGAGGGTCAGACTTTTCTGTATTCTTCAGAGACAAATCGCGGTCCAATTGTGCGAGTTTGGACTGTCTCTCTGCAATAGCTGCTTCGAGCTCCCTGAGCTCATTCAGCTTGGAGGCTTGCTGGTCGAACAACTGCCTCAAGTTCATTTCCAACTGCAAAGATTTGTCGTGCATATCCTTACTTAATCTGTCTTTGGATTCCCTCTTTTGCTTGATGCTCTCGTCTAGTTGCTGAAGTATAGACAAGCGTTCATGCTTGCTGTTTTCAGTCTCTTGCTTCTCTAATTGGAGAGCAGCTAGTTCGTCACTGAGCAGTTGGATGTCTTTCCGGGTATTCTCCGAACCGGCGAACTTCCTTGAAAAGAAAATGCTATTCTCCAGGCGACTCCATGTCTGCACTTGGCACATTATGGAATACAAGTTTTCCAAGTATGGTGTGCGAACATCGTGGTCGTCACCAAGCAAAATAGGCTGCAACAAAAGCAAGTCTAGCTCCATGTCAAAATTGTAGTACATGTTGTAGAAAGTTGGGTTCGTTTCAAGGTATAGGGGGTCCAGGGGTTGCCGGGGCTCCGGGTAATGAGCCAGCCAATTTTTGCAAATGCTAGACTCGTTTTCGAAGCCTTTGATGAGCTTGCACTCCATCTTTTTGATGATCTTGAAAATTTCATTGACCAAGCCGGTAATTAAAGGCTTTGCCAAAATCTGCTTGCCTAATTTTTCGAAGAAGGGCTCCTCAAAGATCACCGACAATGGGTTCAAGATAATTCTCGGCAATGCCAACTTCCACTGGTATGTCATGAACTCCTTGTGGTTGTTGGACTTGAGCAAGCTGATATAGCTATGCAGGTCTGCCTGGACCATTTGCAAAAGCTTGTAGAGCTTAGAGTATTGATCACTCTCGCTTACTCTGTTGACCAACGTGGACTCGTCCGTGCAAGTACCCAAGTATATTCTTTGGTCGCCGTTGAGTACTCGGTGGCAGAATGTGTTGGAGTTGGGTAATCGCTTCACCTCAGACTCGTTCATGATAGAGCACACCGACAAGCCCTTGGCTCGCGAGAAGTTCGACAGGACAAAGGGCTCTAGCTGCACATAGCCCGTGGACTCCACGGCGATTATGGACGACAGGTGGAGAAGGGGCTCCAACTGGGCACACACATTTTGGAAGCTCTGCAAATTAGACACACTCAAGAGCACCACGTCGAATTTACTGGAGGACTCCACGTGCGCGAGCGACGGCAAGAGGATATTTGGGGTGAACAAAGTTGGCGCGAGCGGCGACTCCCAGTGGATGGGCGCCAGCGGCTCAAGACCCAGAGACACCATGGTCACAAAGCAGGACTCGGTGGCGTGCATTCTCCAAGCGTAAAACGCGAGATTGGGGTTGGTCCCAACTGCTGGTTAGTAATGGCTGGGTCAATGGAACATGGCGAGTCCGGCGTTCCCCGATTTGATATTGCGAGGCTATTCCTCCTTGGTACTGGGAGTGATCCCTCCTTAATACTGCAGAGTTGATTCCCGTCTTGGTACTGCGGAGTTGGTCCCCTATGGTCGGTGTTGGTCCCTATGGTGGGTGTTGATCCCTTTGGTACTGCGGAGTTGAAATTGCTTTTGAGCCATGGCAAAATAAAAGGGGCCGTCTCGCTGGAGTCCTGATGCCTGTACAGGAGCGTCTGACATCATCCATAAACACATACTTGTAAGAACTTGCAAACTCATTCGGGTCAAAAAGAGAAGGATGGATGCGAGAGCAAACGGTACGTTTGGGAGAAATCTGAAATATGGGTGTTAATGCACGTTAGCTTATATAAAACGCGGCACGTCAGATTCAGGTGCGAAGCGCGCACATGCACCGTCTGATTCGAGCCTATCTGGGCTGGACGGCCAAGGTTAGGGGGGGGCGTTCTGCCTGGCAGTCATGACGGGGGTTTAGTTGGAAGACCCGCCGGGTGCATCGCCGGACGGAGGCGGTTCGGCGATCCCTCCGAAACAGGCGGGCGTGGCGTTGAGAACAGCGCGTGGCTTGACACAGCCCACTGTTTCAAGTGGCCTCTGGGCCTTTCTGCACGCGCCGGCCGCCATGTGAGAAGCCGTCAGGCGCGCGCCTCATTTCGAACCCTAGGCCACTCGTCTCACGCCTGGCACTGGTGGCGGGGTCCAGCAGGGCAAATTGAAGGCCCACCCCCCGATTTGCCGAGGGCCTGCATGCTGCACGGTATGGGGATGGCTGGCACTGGCCTATTCGCTGTTTTGAGTGATGTCATTTGGCCACAGCCCTTGTGCCCGATTTTTCTTGTGCACGTTTTCTAGACCATCGAGTTCCAGACGGCCTCGTAGTTTTGACATTTGGGTGCGCGAACTCGATTTGTTGAGAATACCGCTCTGGGGGGTGTTAGCGGATGCAGGTCAGCGGGGCGGCCCGTCTGGGCTTTATGTGCTGAGTAATGCCCGTGACCACCAGGATTGGGTTATAGCAGCCATAACAATATTGACTCTTTCGGCTTTACCCCACTCGACCACCCGGCCTCGCTTGTAGCATTCGCTGTGGGTCGCTGGCACTTATGCCGGACGCCCCAAAATGGGGGCCGCACGCCCGCGCAGAATTGTGCACCGCACGCCCGCGCGGGCGGTCTTTCTCGCGCCTGCTCGCTCACCAGTTTTCTCTCCAAGCCACTTCCTTCGCGTCGTCCAGATACCTTCATTATCACGACTTGATGCTTGGGCCAGCCTTCTTGGGACCCCTTCGTGGATCCTGGGCCAAGGTTGCTGGTGGCTCGCAGATCAAATTGTTAGGGTGTATCTCCGGTTGATGAGGCCTCCTTTGACTCTCTCGGTCATAATCCCTTGCATAGACCCGTTGTTTCCAGTTTGCTTCCGAGTTTCCTCTTTTCTTTCTCGTCGTAGCAACTCTTGTACGGTTTTCTTCTGTTTGCTTGCGTCAGCCCTCACGGCACCTTTGCCCTAACGAAGATGCCCGGCTTCGCGGTCGTATTAAATGCTGAGTAGAACCCAACCGAAGGGCTGGCAACTGCATCACTTCAGCTATGCATTTAATCGTGCGTAGGCTCAGTGGTGTGCATCTCAACCACCTCAGCGCGGGATAGCAGCGCGCGAGCTTCCACTAAAAAGCAGCGCGTGTGCGGAGGAAAGGGTCTCAACGCGTATCAGCCATGCGAGGTAACTTGATCCTCGTGGAGGGCCTTGACCGGTCGGGCAAGTCGACCCAGGCAGAGATCTTGGCTAAAAACTTGAATGCCGTGCCCTTCAAATTTCCTGACCGACTGACTCCCATTGGCAAGGTCATCCATGAGTACTTGACCAACCACGATTTCAAGCTCTCCGATGAGGCCGCCCATCTCCTTTTCTCGGCTAATCGCTGGGAGCTAGCTGGTCAGATCAAGGAGACGCTTCTCCGGGGCAAGCACGTGGTTCTAGACCGCTACGTCTTCTCGGGAATAGCATATTCGCTTGCCAAGGAGAACCTGAAGGGCGTGGAGTGGCTCTTCAGCCCGGATCGCGGCTTGCCCAAACCGGATCTTACCATTTTCCTTACAATATCTTTGGAGGAGTTGGCCTTGCGCAAGGGTTGGGGAGACGAGCGCTACGAAAAGAGTGCTTTTCAAAGTCAAGTCAAGCAGTGCTTCATGCAACTCCTCTCGCCGGAAACAGACCCGTCCATAGTGGTCAAGGATGTTGGGGGATTCTCCATTGAACAAGTCAGCAGCATCTTATGGGACATTGTAACAGAGAGGACGTTGGACCAAGCCAATGAACGTCAACTTCAATTCTTTTGATCTGGGTACACCCTATGAATGAACTGCTGAGCCGTGATGGAAACGGTTTCACCACTCCGAACTGTCGCCAATAATACACTCTTAACACCCTGTATAAAACATGAACACCTGTTTGAGACCACCACTTCGAGCCTCCAGCCGTTCGGTCAAATATACAAAACAGGTGTATCAAGAAACTTGGTTTCATAGCACAATCAATGATATAATAACATATGAATCAAGTAGCCATGTCCATGAACCAAGTAGCCATATCCATGAACCAAGTAGCCATATCCATGAACCAAGTAGCCATATAAATGAACCAAATAACCGTGAATCTTTAACCAAATCAATGAATCAAATAACCATATGAACAACCACAATCAAAAACCCTAATATACAATACCCCCCGTCGTCTAGGCCGCTAGGGTGTCCAAGAACTGAAGCCTCTGCAAAACACGGCTCTTCAGAATCTCGTGGAGTTCGCCTCCTAGATATAGTTCGTCCACAATCACATACAACTTGGAGAAGTTGAATACCAAGTCGAGCTCGCACACATTATCAAAGTAATTATCCAATATCTCCACAAAAAAATGGATCGACTCCAAGTAGCTGAGCTCGTTATCGATGAAGTCGATCAGTACAATGAAGTAGAGCCCCGCGTACCGCCGATACACTAGCTTTGTGTTCCGAAGCTCCACAAAGTTGCTCTGGTACTTGGAGTCCCGTGACGACACCACGCGGTGGATCTCGTTGACGAGCACCTGCTTATCGTTCTCCCGAAGCGAGTTATCGTACCATTTGGCGAGCCTTGTTTTTCCCTGGCGATTGAGTATGAGCACGTAATGGATGGCCATGGTGTGCGGTTTGCCTTTGCGATCAATCACGGCAAATCTCCAGAACCTGCTGAGTGTGTTGCGCCCTGGTGTGGTGAAGGGAGTAGCGCCCGCTAAGCAGACAAGCGACGCGAGGCGCCATGTGCAATCCACATACAGGCCACCACCAATACCAGCCAGCCAATCCAGTTGTTCGGACAAACGGCAGACTCAATGATTTGCTGATTCTACACCACAGGAACCTACACTATTTGCAAGTATTTTCTGGTGATTTGCGTGACACCCGTTGGTATGGCTGCGAGGCGTTCTCACGCTCATCCTACCACTACTAGTGCAACTCCGGCTTAAGCCTCATCCACATCCATACACTCCGCATCCGTCTACTTATATACACCGCATACTGGGCCCACAGAAACTCACCCTATAAACCATTGTGCCATAACAATCATAGCAGCACAGAATCAAGCGCTGACTAGTGATAGCAGTACAGACCCTAGTTCAGACCAGTCACAGCAGTCCAGACCTAGTGCTGACCAGTCACAGCAGTCCAGACCTAGTGCTGACCAGTGATAGCAGTCCGGACCCTAGCGCTGACCAGTCATAGCAGTCCAGACCCGAGTGCTGACCAAGCATAGCATTCCTAGTATAATTATACTGCAACCGTCAACTTCAAATCTACCGTCATTGACTGAATTCCACAGATATAGACGTCCCAGTTTAAGGCAATCTGAAGTCCCAATTTGGACAACCTCAGCATGGACGACTACAAACAGTTCGAGATCAAAGAGGGAATCGTCTTTCTCATCGAGGTTACCCCGGCTATACTCCAGCCCCTGCCCCAGGGTCAGCAAAGCCAGCTCTATGCGATTTTGGAGTGTATCCAAGAGCTTATGTCGGATATGGTGATCACGTTCCCCAACAACGGCATCGGCATTTACCTATACGGGTGTGAGAGCACTGGGGCCAAGTTTCCCAAGAAATCCGGGCTCAATAAGGTCTTCTCGCTCAACGACTTGAATAGCTCTAACATGAAGGTGCTCAACAACATCCTCCATGACCACGAAGACGGCTTCAACCCGCTAGACCGCCGCTTTGCCCCTTCCAAGGCGGTGCGAGACAATCTACACACGGTGTTGAAGACGGTGTTGCACCAGTACCAGACGAAGCCGCACTACAACTACAAGAAGCTCTTCTGGTTCACCAACAACGATAAGCCCTACGTGAACGTCGAATTGAAGGACAGCCTAAGGACCATGATCAACGACTTTGAGGACAATAATGTCTTCGTCAACCCTTATTTTCTAGAGACCGTATCTGGAGACCCATCGTCCATGAAACATTTCGATGCGAGCCGATTTGAGAAGATCTTCTTGAATACCAATTTTCTTAAGCATGCGAAACGGCGGGAGCAGAATGCCGTGGCATCTTCCGAGAGAGGCAACCACTACAAATGGCTGCAGGCGTTAGTGATTGGCGACATCAGAAAAGCCATCTCCAGGTTGAAGGAGGTGCGGCGCACCCAATTTGCCTGTCACTTGGTCCTCAGCGACGGTGCCGTTTCTGGCGGCCAGTTAGGCTGCTCCATCAAAGGATATTCCCTTTATAACCACGAAACCATCAAGCCTTTTCGCCAAATGTGCACCGAGAGTGACCACTTGAAAATCGTGCATAACGACTCCAAGATTATCCGCACAGACAACGAGGCGGTCGTGGAGAAAAATCCCCAGGGGCAGCGGCAGAAGCCATCCCCAAATCCAAATGTGCTGTTCATGAAAGGTGTTCCTGTCAAACAGTCAGATGGGAGTGCTACCGAAAAAGTGATGCTCTTGAGCGATGACGTTTACGAGTACATGAGAGGCACAAATTTTGACCATGACCCCTCGTCCTCGGACACCCTGGAGACTATCGAGGCCAATTGCGATGACGAGCGCCCCAAGGTCGAATACTCGCAGGCACCTTACTTGAAACTTGTATGTTTCAGAGACGTCAAGAAGTTCCAGCCTTTGTTGAATATCCACCCGGCATTGTTTGTGACCGCAGACTTGAGTAATGGTATCAACACTACGAAACAAGGCGGCTTCACCAACTCGTTTCGAACGTTCCGCTCCCTCTACCAAAGCTGTGTGAAGCTCAACAGATTTGCGGTGGTCTTTGGGTGCAATAAGCGGAACAAGCCACCTGATTTGTACGCCCTATACCCGACGAATTTGCATTCTGTGCCTGAGAAGGCGGGTAAAAGTGTACCCGATGGATTTCTATTGATAACTCTTCCGTGGTTGAACGAAATCCGCAGCTTGCCTGATTACATGATGCTTGAAAACCATAAGTTCTTTTTCCCCGAGGATGAAACGGCAGCGCCTCCAGAGTTGGTGTCGATGTTTGCCAAGCTCATTGATCAGTTTCCGGTGTGGCCGCGCTACAACCCGCGGTTATTGCCCAATCCCGTCACAAATTACTTTTACGGTGTGATTAAAAACGAGGTGTTACAAATCGATGTCAAGGAGGAGGACAACAGTGTTGAGGGGAACGATTGGAGCGCCAGGGAATTGCTCAGAGTACGCGGGCAAATTCAAGCCAATCCCGAAGCGCGAGAGATTCTCAAGTTTGCTACGGATGTTTTGAATAAAATCGGCAACTCGGATGTGATGAAAAGGGCCGCCCAAGTTGAGAGTGAGGGGAGCAACAAGCGTCACCATACCCCGCAGCTCACGGAGGCAGACATTATTGCGTTGTGGAGGTGCGATGGGTGGGGCAATGTCACGGTGGCCCAATTGAAAGAGTTTATCGGCAAATACAACTCTATCAAGAGTGCAAGCCGCAAGGCCGATATGATCGAGAATATCATCAATTTCTTAAAGACCAGGCAGAGAAGACAATGAGGTCTGGGGCGTGCACACGGATCCAGCGCATGTCGTAGATATCGGCCGCGCTCTCCGAGCCCCTAAGAGATGGAGGCTTGGCTCAAGAAATCGGTTGCAGGAAATTCCCGCACCACCGGGTTCCCGAGCAGCCCCAAATCAAATCCACATATGGAAAAACAGAGCGCCAAAATTGCCGCCAGTCTAGCGACGAAAATATGGGTGGAGCACATGGCTCGGGATGCGTGCGGATACCATTGCTATGTTTCGGGGGTAACTACAAGGAAGCGAGAGGTGCCAATGTTAGCAACGCGAGTTACACGATGGAATTGCCCACAAAATGAAAGAACCGTTGAGCAGGGATATTATTGACAATTTTACAGGCGAAGCGAAAAGCACACATGTTTAGCAGGAAGCTCCAGTTCCGCTTGAAAGGGTCTACAAGCCAAGAATATTGATAGGGCAGCATACGCATGCAAGGCAAGAGTCAGCCTATATCCCTGCAACCTGATTTGCTCGGCGCGCGCCAAGTGTGACCCGGTTGCGCACCAAGCACGGTTGCGCACCAAGCACACGCTAAAGGCCCCAAATGATGCGCACTAAACCCAAACGATGCGCGCTAAAGCGGCCATGACATGGTGGCATTTTTGGCCATGTCTGCGTGGGGCGCGCCTCCCCTATACTACATGCACGCCGGTGGTCAAGCCAAGCATTCGAGGGCTGCTGCTCGATTTGCCGTTAAAAGCGATAAGGGTTCTGCCCCGCGAGGTGAGCACCACACGAGGGGCAACACGGATCTCCGCCCCCACAAATCACCAAAGCGGGTCCCACCCATTCAGCCACTCATGCCACTCAGCCACTCATGCCACTCGGCCACTCATTACACTTACGCAGTGATGCTTCAGAGAAAGCAAGGCATCACAGAGAGAAATGCCCCAACGGAGCTTAAATCCGCTAATGTCCGAGACCCCGTCGCTCAGGCCTTGTCCACATTTGGATTCGGACATGAAGACGAGCGCACCGACCCGC
This sequence comes from Metschnikowia sp. UFMG-CM-y6306, assembly GCA_009756535.1. Taxonomy (NCBI): domain Eukaryota; kingdom Fungi; phylum Ascomycota; class Pichiomycetes; order Serinales; family Metschnikowiaceae; genus Metschnikowia; species Metschnikowia sp. UFMG-CM-y6306. Next base: position 152,796 of record WFIW01000016.1, on the reverse strand, counting down.
GCGTGCGCACGAAATGCCGTTTGTGGGGAGACGCATATATATTCAAGTTATGCACCGCCACCATAGGGTCCATTATTTTAGGCATTTGTTTGGGCCCCAATATTTGCAAACATTTGTTTTTCCAACCTCATATCAATCACTCCACGAGGACTAAGTGCAGGCGCTCAAGTGGCAACATCTGTTTGACTTTCGATAGACGGATCTACCCCTCACTCCATCCGTTTCATATAGCCATTGACAGCCCTATTGTCTGTTCGGGGTCAATACTGAGAGTACACTTTACAGCGGAGAAGCACCCCTTACACTGCTTACACTAAAGGTACTGCCGCATGAAACTTTATTTGTTGGAGCTTCACATCACCCTTGCCTTTGAAACGTGACAAATGTGTGACTGCAACTCCCACAGCTTGGTGCCGGAGCAAGACACGAGCAAAGCAAGCCTTTCAGGGATTTATGGGCTTCCCGGATATATGTCCGAGCCGGAGGGCGGAGACCAAGTCCAGGGCAAAGGCCAAGTGCCAGAGTACAAAGATCACGCGCAGGGTCAAGACCAATTACCAGAGTACCAAGACCCAGTGCCACAGTACCAGCTGTCGCTAGAGTTCTACAGCACGTTGCTAATGAAAACCGAGTTTGATACCCCCTGGAGTAACCGGCAAACGCCGCTCCAGGCGGTGGTGCTTGAACTCAACTCGAACCAACTCAATATCTACGAGTTCAAGGCGGACAAAGCCACAATCAGCACGTTGAAGGCCCTTTTCAAGTACCAAAACTACGATGACTCGGAGGCGCCCAATCCCTGCCCCGATATGGCGGAAGAGTATTTTTTCGACGCAGATGCTTACGGAGAGGATGGCCTGGGCGAAAAGAACATGATGATGCTTTCCAGGTTGAGAAAGCGCTTGGCGCTCAAAAAGCTCCAGAAGCTGTTGAAATATCCGCTCCCGACGCAATTCTACAATAACGAAATGCTTCTTGAGCCCACATCCGACGCCGCCGTGTACCGCCGGTTTGCACAGCGCCACCGTGGAGCGCTCATACGCTCGCTCACGTTGCTGAACCTGCAAGTTGGGGAAGCCTTGTCGACGCTGTCAACGCTCTACAAAGAAGACCGACAACACGCCAGAAACTCATACACGTTGATCCATTATCGCAATACGTTGCGGGTCCGCATCGAGTACCTGCAGATGCTTTTCCATTGCTGGTCTTTCCACGGAATGATCCATTGGTACCGCAACCTCACTGTGGGCCGCGACTTGTGCACGCCCATAGACGACCGACGAGACTCGGTGCTCAAGTCCATCCCCAGGAACTTCACCGTGGCCAACAACAACCTCTTGGCCATGTCGGCACGCGAGGCCCTCACCTTCAACCCGGAGACCCGCAAGCTCGTGCATAGGGACTCGGTGGTGTCTGTGGAGTCGGACGATTGCAGTTGTTTTTCCTCCAGCTCCCACACATCCACGCACACGGGGGCTTCCAGCGCGTGCTCGAGAAGCGACGCCTGCGCTCGCGTCAGTGCATGCATCCATGGCTCCAGGGTGGTGTGCCTCGAGAACTATTACACCGGCATCGAGAAGCAATTCATATCCAACTGCATTCCAGTGCTCAACTCCTATGACAAATGGCAGGGGTCCAGGTTGACCATCTCCGACTACCGGGATTTTTTGCCTAAAAACGACAAGGCCAACTTGAACGAGGGCGATAAACTCTTCATTTCCCACGGCACCTTCGAGTCTCTTGTGCGGCATCACAGGAAACGGCGGGTGAAGGAGTCCCAACGCGAATGCAAGGATTTTTTTGTTTCCGAGATGGGCCTTGTGGGAATAGCTGCTTGACCAATGATGACCCTAATGAGTTTTTATGAAGTTTTACGAAGTTTCACGAAGTCTCTTTGCATTTTGGATATTTTTCATGATGTGATTTTTGTGATTTATTTTATATGTCCAGTTACTTGAATAATGTCGTTTACTTGCACACCGGGACGCTATACCAGAAGCGCCGCATAAAAGCAAATTTTCAAATAGTATAAAACAGTGACAGAGCCTTGTGCTCGTCTATAGTACATTCACGACATAGTCGTGTCGTCCGTAAATTCTTCGTTATCGTCCATTCCCAAATAGTTCTCGTGCTCCTGCATGAACGGATGTGGTTGGTGACATTGGTTTTGGTGAGGCGCATTGGGCTGCTGATGGATGGTGCCATTGTAGCCCTCAATCACGTACAGCTCGGCCTCAGTGGAAGGACTGAGTTGGTAGCCGTCGCCCGGGGTCGGAGACGAGCGTGCTGAGCTCGGGGCGTTCAACGACATGGGCGTCGAGGGCAACTCGTAGTTGGCGGAGCCCTGGTCATATGACTTCTCAAAAGACATATCCAGAAAGGACACGTCCTCGAACCGTGTACAGGTCATGCCGGTGTAAGGATCTGCCCACTGGCGCAACGAGCCCCAAGGCGTGATTTTCACGGTTCCACCATCTGGGTGGTTGTACATGGGCCAGTCAGCGGACTGCGTTATTGCTTCCCGCTCTTTTTCCCCAAACAATGCTTTGGGTTTTTTGGCTTCATTTTCACCATCTCTCTTTCTTTTACTTGCAATATTCATTAGCGAATGACAAATGATATCGCTACTGGTGGTGCTCGCGAGACGCGTCCGAACAATAAAGCTGATGAGCTATGAACAGCGCGGGACTAACAACCAAGAATAAAGCCAAGCCTGTGAAACGGAAGCAGGAGAAATGAAGCTAGGGCTGGAAAAGGAGCAATGGCAGAGATGGAACCCAGGACCAAAGACAGGGCTGGAATCGGGACCGAAGCTAGGACCCGAAAATAGGACTGCAATCCAGGGCTGCAATCTAGGACGCGAAGCCACGAAAAGAAATGGCACGGACAACAAGTGGCCCCAAGAGAATGGACCTTCGAGAGTGCGCTTCAAAAGCAAATTTCGAGCTGGTGAGGAGATTTGCAAAATATCACCAAGCTACTCCTTCAGGTGGCACGGGCACACCGTTTAATGCTCAATTTATAGGGTCAACTGCGAAGCCGGCACGCAGATACTGAATATGCTTTCGTGACAATTGGGCCAACAGAATCGGTCCTTGACTTGGCTCGGGTTGGTAGGACCAATGGCAGTCTGACGAATGAAGGGTGGTTTGAAATAAATATATCCAAATGTTTTTGGGATGCCCGGTCCGGTCGGAACTCTTTGGATTGGATGCAGAGTGTCTTTGGAGCAGGTGTCTCAGGGAAGCCTCTTGGTGTCGAGTAGATGGTGCTGCGAGAGCAAAATAAGCGGGTGCGAAAAGGTAGGAAATGAGTTCAAGTGTAGCACCCGAAAAAAGATTCAACCAGCTAAAAAGAAATTCGCCGGGCGGCACGGGTGTTGCGCGCGCCGCCTGGGTCACAAGAGAGGGCCATTTCCGCGAGCACTGGGTGCAGTTTGCGCGGCACGGAAGTTTTTTGAGCGGGCGCGCTCTCTGGGCTGAAACAATGGACAATCGGCTTTCTCAGGCAGTTTTCTCGCGCAACGTTCTCAGGGATGCATATTGGAAATTGTGTACAGTGTTTTTCGAAATAGTTCAAACCAGCGCGACAAAACCAGCGCGACAAAACTATTCAAACCAGCACGTCAAAACTATTCAGACCAGTGCGACAAAATGTTTTAAACGACGCTCGTAAAATGTTTCAAACCGCACTTGCAAAATCAAACAAACCATAGATTCAAGAGGTTTCATAAGCCTTGCGCAGTCTTTCAAACCAAATGGCGTAATGTTTCACATCAACTTGCATTGGAATTCAGTATTTTAAAACCTTGTATTTGAAGAGTTGTTTTATATGTTCTACATTTGGGAGTCTTGTAGTACCAATCAATCAAGGGTCAATCTGGGACGGAAATGAACTGGCTATTGTTACCTTGATATATTGTATCCAGCAAATTGTGAGGGGCTTTGCCATTAGTAAGCGAAGAAGTACATGAGAAATCACACGGCCCCTGTTCCCACTATTATTTTGTATCAGTTACTTCTTTAGTCTATTCGAATTATTTTAGTAAAAATTATATTAGTTTTGTAAAATGGAATACTGGGCTCATTTAACAACCGATGGGTTCATCGATGGGCTAGGCAATCGGCACCTCATTGATCCTGAACTTATCGAACCCGCTTCGAGCAATTCTGGTCTAGGCGATTGTTTTGCGTTTCGGATTACAACAAGAACAAACAACGAAATGTGATGGATTGGGAAGTGTCTGATGCACGAGACTAATGTCCAACCTATGACCGAGGAAGAAGTGGCCATATCACCGGATCAAACGTCAGGTAAGCGGGGCCAATACAATACCTATCCAGAAGACATCAAGAAGAAATTTTGGCATGATGTCATGGGGGAGGGTCACTCGGCATATGAGGCTGCGAAAGAGTATAACATCAAACTTCAAACTGCTTATACTTGGAAAAGAAAATGGAATAAGGAGGTTTGTACGCAAATACAGGGTGAAGAGGAAGCTCCAAAGAAACGCGGACGTAAATCTATCTTGACAGAGGAGCACAAGTCGTACTTGCAAGAATTGGTTGAGGCAGATGCAACGGTTACAATGCTATCTATGGATGGTATCAAGGCAACCTTCATTAACATCAAGGTGAGTGCCGCTACATTGTATAGGTTTATTACTAAAGTATGCCTTTTGAGCATCAAGCGTATTTCCAAATGGTCTATAAGAAGGGACCTGGACGATATCAAGCAGCAACAGTATGAATGGGCAAAAGGTATGAAGACAAGCCCGACTTCAAAAAAAACGGTCTTCATGATGACGCCGGCTTCAACATCGGGATGAGGAGGGAATATGGTTGGTCCTCCGTAGGTGAGAAGGCAATAACACACGTACCTGTAACAAAAGGATTGAATGTATCGTTTATAGGAGCAATTTTTGCGCAGGAATGTATCAGTTTAAAAATTAGACTGCCCACTAAGCCCGTAACAAGCGAGAAGAGAGAGTTGGACACAGGTGAGTCGAAGTCCGAAGGAGTGCCCAGAGGTGCCACTTCTAACCATTTCTATGCGTTCGTGAAATCAGTTATAGATCAAATAGGTTCTTCTGATGAACTCAATGATATGAAGTGCTTAGTTCTCGATAATGCGGCCATTCACAAGCGCCGTGACCTCCAATTATTGGTTGGCCTGAGTATTTAAGAGCTTGTCTTCTTGTCCCCTTACTCTCCTTGCTTGAATGCAACCGAGGAATTTTGGACTGTTTGTAAGTCCAAAGTCAAGAGTTCCCGGTTAGAAAGAAAGAAGAGTTGACGCCTGCTATTCAACAACCTACAGAACAAGTAAGTCCCCAAAGCTTTCAAGGGTTCTATAGGCACGCTGGAGAGTATGTGAAAGCTTGCTTATATCGTCAATCGTTCTAAGCCAATATAAGACAAAACCAAAAAGCAAAAAAATAGAAAATGAAAAAAAATAGAAAAAAAAATAGGAACAGAAAAAAAAAGGGCCCTGGCGGGATCGATTTCGTTTTCCGTATTATTTCTCGAAAATAGTTTGAATAATCTCGTTTACACCATTTGGTTTTAAAAATTATGCAAAGGCGTATGAAACCTTTTGAATCCATGGTTTGTTTAATTTTGCAAGTGTGGTTTGAAACATTTCACGAGCGTGGCTTAAAACATTTTGTCGCTCTGGTCTGAATAGTTTTCATGTGCTGGTTTGAATAATTTCGAAAAAACAGTGTAGACATTCAAGAGATTCGTCAAACAATCCAGACAATCCAAGCAATTCCGATACACATTCAGACCCTTGTCAAACATTCCCGATACATTCAGACCCTTGTCAAACATTCCCGACACATTCAGACCCTTGTCAAACATTCCCGACACATTCAGATCCTTTTCAAACAACTCCGAAACAGTCAGACCATTTTCAAACAACTCCAACACAGTCGGACCCTTCTCCAACAACTCCGACACATTCAGACCCCTGTCAATTTTTCGCTAACGGTTCTGGCAAGAGCAGGTCGAGAAAAGACAGTGCTTCATGCAATGTATTCCATGTGGCTGTATTGTGGCTGTATCCCAGGTAATTGATTCTGCACAGATGAGATGGAAATACCCGAAACAAAGACCTTTGGGGTGAAAACTCAAGTCCCCATGCATTTGAGGGCCACGGTGGCCCATTGACCAATTTTAGCCAGCCGCATAATTTGTGTCTATGCACAACGGTAATATGGGTTCAAATCCCCCTCATGTATCATCTTCGCCTATCCAACCTTGGTCGTCAAGCATTCGAAACCATAATGGGGAAACCGAAAGCTGAGCTCCACTTGATCATTAGAGAGTTCTTTTTTGGCCTGCAACCAATCATGCAGCAGAGTGGGGGCCTTGAAAGATCATCATGGAGCCGAGAATAGGCCGCGCAAGCACGGCAGCTCAAGTTTGGCTGCAGATTAGAAAAGGCTGGTTTGGGTGATTGCAGCCACCGTGCTTTTCCTGCGGGCACGGTTTAGTGCCAGGGTTTTATTACAGAGTTTAATTCCAGGGTTTAATTCCAGGTATTAGGGTCGGCCTCGGCGCCAAAGAAGTGGCGCGATATTTTGGAAGAGACCGTCGTGCAGCGATCTTAAAGCCTCGATCTAGCCTCGTTGGCAAATGCGACTAACTGAGAGCGCTCGGCCCCGGCCTAGACCCTGACCGGCGCTCGCCACCTAAAAATAGTGCCAAACGAAGAGATTCCGCGCATGAGGCTCGGAATTTGCACTACCCTCTTGCCGATGCGACTCACGCGCCAGCCAGCCCGTGCCGCCCGCAATATAAGCTGCTTCTATCGCATCGGCCCAGAACATACCTCAGAACCGCCGATAGCTTTGCATTTGCGCCATCTTCCCGAATCACGCTAGTGGATACTACCCTAGGAATCCCCGACTCAGATTCCGAATCGGCCTCAAATCAGCTTCCGAATCGGCCTCAAATCAGCTGCCGCATCACACCTTCCAAATCAGCTCCGAATTTAGCTGCGGATCATCCCCAGAATCTGCAACTTACAAATTGACCTTGAAAGAATTTGGGATTACAGTCGAAGGGCTGACTTACAACCCGAAGCCCGCCTGCTTCTCCTGTGACCTCGGCCCACTCTTCAGTAGGCCATCCCTGCCAAAGAATTCCACGGAGCAAACTTCGGAGCGGATTTTAAGCGCCAAACTCTAGGGCTTCTCATCTGTCTTGCGCACGCAGCCGCGCGTACTTGCCTCGCTTACCGATTGAGCGATTTATCGGCCCTCATTGTCCGAATTAGGTTACAGATCCGAAAGGCATCCCCAGCTCTCACCTTGCCCTGTGCCTAGCTCGCGACGTGTCTCACTTTACTCCTGGTTATATATCGGGCGCTTCCTGGTCTCCCACCGTCTTCAACCACAAGCGAAACCCCTCTTGTGCCGACATTTCCATTTTCCCTTTTGAGGGCTTTATATCAAGCGTTTTCGTTCTGCTGTTGTGACGGGTTCTCCACATTACTAATAATATCTCATCGTGGACATCTTGCCCCTTCCAGTCGCATCGAATATTCTGGACTATAAAGCTGCAAATCCCCTTTGGAACTAAATTTCTGTCAGAACCCTGCCCTTACCTTCTTGACAGCCGGCCTTATTCTTCTAAGCTGCTTCTGCTATCTCCTTGGCTAGTCCCCGCCTGTGTCTTTACACGCTTGATCCCCAACCGCCCCTCAATTCACAATGCTGGGAGTTTCGCCCGAAGAGCCCTTTCATCACCAGAAAAAGAAGAGAGTCGGCAAGGCATGTGACCTGTGCCGGATCAAGAAGACAAAATGTGACGGAAAGAATCCGTGCTCCCGGTGTGTGGCCAACAATAAAATCTGCGCCTTTGTCCATAAGAAAAGAAATAAAGACAAGGTTCATCCCAGTGGGTACATTGAGATGCTTGAGACCAGGGTTGAACTTCTCACCAAGTCGCTAGAAAAATTGATGGTATTGTCCGAGCCCCATTTGCCTTTTTTACAAGATATTATTGCAACGGCGAAGCTCCACAAGTCGTCGCCGGGCTCGCTGCCACTTTCCGAGAGAACTGAGGACAACGAATCCTACATCCCGATTAACGAGGTGGTTGCATACTTGGTCAAGCAAGAGCTACCGGTTGTTGCTCTGGATCTGGAGCCAAGGCTGCCGGACCAAGACCCTGACGATGGTCTTGGTGATAACGACGCAAAAGATCAGCTTTTTGGCACGCTAGAGCCAGTACCTATTCTCACCTCTAATGGTGGAACCAAGGTGGAGTCGCCCATAGCAGTGCTGTCCCAGCCAGACTTGACCCAATTTGCTGGGCTCGACCAAAGCAGGCGCAGCTCCTCGGCTCTGGTGTTTTCACCCCGCAACCATCGCATGCGCGGGCACGCCGCCAAGGACTTGGGGGCGGAGACAAAGGGAGCCTTTGTGGGCTCTTCCTCGCGGGACTTCTTGAATCTCAAGCTGCCCGATATGAATGCGGGCTTGGAAGCGGCCCTCCAACCGGGCCTACAAGCGAGCCTCGAACCTGGTTTAGAAGCGAGCCTCGAACTGGGCTTGGACTTGAACCCGAGCGTGCAGGCGGTGGACATCTTCCATCGCCGGTCCAACCTGATGTTCATTAACAACTACTCGCCTAGCTCCACATCGCATCTGCCAGTTTCGTCTCTCTCGAACAAACTTGAGGGCCATTACTTGGACGAGCTGAGTATAAACAGCATCAGGCGACTGGTTTCGCAAAAGACCCACCAGCGAAAAAACAGTGGCCATGTGTACAAGCCGTCATACGCGAGCCATTCTAATTTGAACTTCTCTGCGAGCAGCTTCTTCGCCAACAACGGCAATGTGTTCCACTCTCTGTCGTCGAATACCATCTTGTCTCCCACTACTTTTCCCTCTGAAGTGGACGAATACAGCCAGGAGGACGTCAAGCGAATCAATGACGAAGACTATTTTGAGCTAGCCAGCGAGAAGGTCAGAAACCAGCCGCCGTCGCTATTGGTAGAAAACGATCTCTCGTCATATCTGGATGCAGACATTCTTCTGAGTAATCCGTTTCTTTCATGATGCACGAGTTTCTGGGCTTATTGCGAAGTTCGATGCTGGCCTCCACGAATGTGACGACCTAACGAATAGATTTATAGACAGATACAAGACGTTCCTAAGCCTACTCAACTGCCTTTCTAGTGGCCCGGACCACCACCGGGATCATGCCGCCGGTGCCGATTGCAAAAGGCCGATGGCCCAAGACTAGCAACTGCGTGCGGATCGATCCCGAGTGCGAGGTGACACTGACGAATTCATCGGCATGTTTGTCTGAGTGATCAAAAATGTATTGGAAGCCTCGTTCTTGCCTGAGAGCCTGTTCCCATACCTTTTCCCTATAATCGTCCTTGAAGTAGACATCGTTTTCCTCGAAGCCATCCTCAATGACGAAGCCACGCCCACAGTACTTTTCGTCAATCACACTCCGCGGCGACCTCTTGTCACAAAGATGTACTCCAATGGTTTCCCTGAAGTCTTCCTTTATCAAGGGCTTGATTTGCTCCATGTTGACATGTCCGTCCCACGTGCCGATCAAGGTATCGATTGAGCGGCGAAAGGGCAGAGAGAACCATTGCGTTGGCAATGGCAAGCCGTCCTTCAACTCCACGGAAAGCTGGCGGTGGTTGTGCTTGGCCTGGCTGAGGCCCAAGTCCGTGAGCTCCGGATCCGGGGCCCAGGTGATTTCGCCATCGCCCGTGCGATGCAGCCAATACTGGTTCCACTCGATCTCGCCGTACTTGATGTTGGCCAAATTGTGATAGCCCTGGCCATGGCGGCCCAAGAGAAAGAGCTTATAGCACACATTTGCGGGGCTTTTCTTGTTGAGAGCTGAAATCTCGTTGATGATCTGCGGCCACGGCTTCATGCGGCCCAAGTGTTCATCAAAGTAGTTGAATTGCGTCTCGTCTGTTTCTTCCAACAGTTGCTTGAAGTACCCTGGCACTGTTTCGAAATGCCATCTTTCACCTTTAAGTTGGGCGTGGGCGTCCTCATAATGCTTGCGGTCGTCGGTGAGAATCTGAGAGTTGAAGATGTCCAAGACGTCGGGCTTGGTAGACATTTCTGACAGGTGTGGGGTTTGCAGCTATGGATGTTTTGCTATAAGTTGCAAGGGTAATGATCCAATGGTGCTGTTATGCAAAGGCAAGGGCAATGGCACTGGTGCTATGAGTTGCTGTGCGTATAGCCTTCTATCGAACTTGCCGCAGTCAGTGCGGAAGTGTGGCTGTTGGGCCGCATAGCTCCAGTGTCGAGAACCTGCAGGTCCCCACATTTCAGGACAGAATACTGCCGAATCATTCAGGCAGTGAGTAGACGAAGTGCGAGCTCTATGCGCACTTCGCGAGTGCTTCAAGGACTCTTAGACCTTCTGTTTGGGGCATGTCAAGGCAGTGCAACCTCGCTACCGAAATTGGTGAGCTTCGAAACAAGAAGGGCATTCCGCCTCGACGTAGATTGTTCTCGATGCACATTGCCCAGCGTAGATTGCCCTCAACATAGATGGTCATCAATTTCATCAGGATGAGCCTATAGGCTACACCTTGGCAATCGAGGACGACCAAGATGATTGCCAAGGCTATTGAATACCCACCCAGGAACTGAGGGTATTGTGTCAGGTAATTAGTCGAAGATCATCAGTCGGGGAAAATTAGTCGGGGAAAATTAGTCGGGGAAAATTAGTCGGGGAAAATTAGTCGGGGAAAATTAGTCGGGGAAAATTAGTCGGGGAAAATTAGTCGGGGAAATTAGTCGGGGTAATTAGTCGGGGAAATTGGGAAAATTAGTCGGGAACAATTAGTCCATCTGACACTCTTAATAGGGGAGTTTGCTCGCGCGCAGCCCACAGCTGGTGAAAGATGGGCATGGTGGCTAAGTGGTGCGATCGTGCTGCGTAGCGATTAGCCACACATTCACTGCAGGTGCAGCTTTCATTAACGCATACACTCATTCAGTCCATCACAAATCAAATCACAAATCAAATCACAAATCGCCAGTCACCATTTGGGGTGATACTGATCGTCAACTCATTGCCGCGCAAGTTTCATCTCTCGCCTTGTATTTCACCACTCCCTCTTCCCCGTCCATGTTCCCCTTCAATACCACAATAGTCATCACCAGAGTGGTCGTAATTCACTAATCCCGCTTGAGCATTATTGGACATCGGCCCTTCTCGTCGCGATATAGCCCGAAATATGCGAGTAGAGTGCCGTTGCTGATGTAAGCCGAGTTACAGCCTCCAGTCAAAGTTAGCATCAATTGAAGTAATAGAATGAAGTAACCAGGCCTCCAAAACAACTTCCGCAAGAGGGTGTTCGGGAAATGAGTTCCAAACACGCAAGTGTCTGGAATTGAATTTTGCTCCCCCGTTACGAGCTAGTGTTGGTGCTTCACTTGGTGCTCGGAGCTGTCTCGTGCACCGCCAGGGTGCACCGTCCAATATAGCTAGCTAGAGCGTATTGGGCGCCGAAACCCGCCAGCCAAGCAGAATCCTGCCCACCGGTTCCATGTATCGTCGCCACTCCCGTCGTGTAGTGTAGCGGAAACTCCGGCCCCTCGGCTGCAGAGTACACCTTTCCCTGGGGTCGTGTGCGCACAATTCCCCGACGCTCAGAAGTGCGATCTAGCGTGTTCACCAGGCCTTCATCCCCTCAACTGTTCCTCCTGTTCCATCGTCATCAGCATCCGGCCTACACATTCCCTGCCGGTACTCCCCCTCAAACCTTCTAGCCTACTATGGACAACATGAATGACGATTTCTACCCGTTGGCCTTGCTCATGGATGAGTTGAAGCACGACGATGTGTCCAACCGAGTCTCCGCCATGCAGAAGCTTGACGCCATTGCCATCGCCTTGGGCCCCGAAAGAACTTTACACGAATTACTCCCCTTCTTGAGCGATGCTGCTCAGGATGACGAGGAGGAGGTCTTTGCCGTCATGGCCGAGAAGTTGGGCTCCTTTGTGCCCTTGGTGGGCGGCCACCAAAATAGTGAGCCTTTGATTAGAGTTTTGGCGGTATTGAGTGCTATGGAGGAGCCCATTGTGCGCGATAATGCTGTTGACTCTCTCAACACAATCAGTCTAGAGTTAACTGACGAAGAGGTGAACGGAATTTTTTTGGAACTAATCCGCTCCTTAAGCCAGGGCGACTGGTTTTCCAAGAAAGTCTCCCTGTGTGGCTTGTACAAGTCCGTTATCGTGAGGGTTGACTCCTCCACGAGACGGGACTTGTTGATGCTCTATTACAGCTTGATTTGCGACGAGTCGCCAATGGTCAGAAGAAGTGCTGCTAAGTACTTGCCTACTTTGGTTGATAAAATGACCGAGTATTCGAAGACGACTCCATCTTCTCCAAACAAAATTGAAAACGACGACTTGGAAATCATCTCTAAAATGTTCCACAATTTGATCAATGATAGTCAGGATAGCGTGAAATTGTTGAGTATCGACGTGTTGGTATCGATATTGCGCTACTTCCATTCCATTCAAAACCACTCCCACAACTCCGACTGCTTAGTCAGTGCTTTGAAGTTGATAAAGGATGAGAGCTGGAGAGTAAGGTACTCTGCTGCTGATCGCTTTGCCGACATTGCTGTCAACTTTGCAGAGTCCGAATCCTCCTTGCGCAAGCTCATTGACCCTTTCATTAGCTTGATGAAGGATGTGGAGGGTGAGGTCAGGAAGGCTGTTGCCAAGCAGTTACCTAAGTTTTGCGTCTTGATCAAAGACTTGAAAATCATCGAAACAAAGATCATTCCAGTGGTGGGCGAATTGAGTCAAGACTCGCATGAGAATGTCAGAGCTGCCTTGGCATCCACAGTGACTGGTTTATCACCAATTTTGCCCAAGCAATCCACTATCGATATCTTATTGCCCATTTTCCTCAATATGTTGAGAGATGAATTCCCAGATGTCAGATTGAACATCATTTCAAACTTATCGGTCGTGAATGAGACCATCGGAATTAACTTATTGTCCACCAGCTTGTTGCCAGCTATCACAGAGTTGGCGCAGGACAACAAGTGGAGAGTGCGCTTGGCTATCATCGAGTACGTCCCCAAGTTGGCCAGCCAATTGGGAGAATCATTCTTCAATAATGAGTTGTTGACATTGTGCATGTCATGGTTATGGGACCCCGTGTTTGCCGTCAGAGATGCAGCAGTGAATAACTTGAAAGAATTGACGGTGATTTTCGGCTCGAAGTGGGCTGAAAGCCATATTGTTGCTCGCTTGTTAAGCATCAAGGACGAGAACATTAATGAAGACGAAGGATCGAATGCTGAGCAGGTTGATTTCTCCAACTTCATCATCCGAATCACGTGCCTCTTCGCCGTTACCAAATTGATTCCCGTGGTTGATCAAGCTATAATCATCGGCAAAATATTACCTTTCATTGATCAACTTACTGATGACTCCGTGGCCAATATCCGGTTTAATGTTGCAAAGTCATATTTGGTCGCCGTGCATGCGTTGGTCAAAAATCCCGGCAGCGAGGTGAGCAAGTTGATTGAGGGGGATATTATGACTAGATTAAACGGTTTACTGAGTGACGTGGACGTGGATGTGAGGTACTACGCCAACAATAGCATCGAGCAAATCAAGGCTTTGGCCTAGTGGTTTTAGATTAAGGAGGCCATCAACATGGATGACAAGTGCTCGTTTCTGCCCGCCGTGAAAAACGTTAGGAGTCATTTAAATTCGCGCTTGCTGAGCATTCAAGCTGTTTTCTGGATTTTTTTTGATAAATTCCTCGAAGTGAGTGAATTAGAGCTGCACGTGCTTATGCGCCTGTAGTCCTGCGGTCGGAATTGTACACATCTCTATCTAGTGACCATCTCTGCAAAGACTAAGGACGGCGTCTTGATCCTATGAGGGATCTGAGCCCGGGGCCTTTGCCCTTTCTAGTTTCTCAAAGTCAAAGTCAAACGACGCTCCACACCCACAGGATGTAGAGGTGTAGGGAGAGTCTACCATCTTGAAGGACGACCCGATGAGTTCGGTGGTGTAGTCCAATTTTGAATCCTGCAAGATTTCAAGAGAGGACTCGTCAAAAATGAGCCTGGCCAACTCCATGTCTTTCCTCTGGAAAACGGCCAACTCCTCGTCCTGGCCAAGTTCCTTGTCCAACGTGGTGAGCTCAAAGTTGTACTGGAAGCCATGGCACCCACCGGACTCCACCTTGACCCGAAGGGCAAACCTGTCGTTCGCCAGCCCATCATCGTTCTTGGCTATTTCCCGTAACTTGTCCTTCGCTGCGTCGGTGATACCTATCTTGAGGGGTGTGTGGCCTCGTACAAGCTGCGTCATTTCGAAGGGCTCAGACTGCTGGAGGGCTTGATTTTGCTCATTGCGAGCTCTCGCTTGCTCCTTGGAAGCACGTATTTGCTCCCTGGAAGCTTGTATTTGCTCCTCGCTAGGCTCCCTGGGTAGAGCAAACGCTGCCGCCTTGAGCGTTTTGGCCTGGTTTAGTCTGGAGAGGGTCAGAAATGCGGCTAGACTTGCTACGGCGCAGCGCAGCGAGAGCCGGGGAATTGTACTTAGATGTATTAAAAGCCGTTTCTGGATCATGGTAATTGAGCGGTGTATAGTGCCAGGATGCAGAAAGAAGAGGGAGGAGAGTAGCACGCCAAGGCATATGGCGATGCGCATGCTGACTAAAACGCGCATCATTTGCTGAGCGCTCACTTGATTCTATGTACACTTGTCAAATATATGAATCTATGAAGTGCAAATGTTCAGCCCCCTCTAAATGTAATCATCGTCTGAGACTCTCCATGACTCCAACAACTTCAAGTGGGCCCACTGCTCCTTTGGGCCCGCCATGCCCCAGGCGAGATACCTGAAGTACCAGAAAGTGCCAATCACCGCGGCATACAAGGCGGCGTAGATTGCAAAGTAGGCGTACCTGTATGCGGGCTTGGGAGACATCTTCAACGGAGTGGTGAACGTCTCTACCTCGTACACGAAAACAATCATGGCGAAGTACAATGCGGGCAAGTAGTGGTGCACGTAGGTGACTCTTCCCATTATAACAAATGGCAAGAAGTGCAATCCCCATCCGAACATTGGGTAGATACCTCCCATCAAGAACTGCTTGAGGGCAAGCTCGGTTTTGAAGTCTGTGATCTGTCTCTGCCATCTGACCAAGTGGTACAATGTGATGAAACAGAATAACACAACTCCGACTGACGAAGTCCACGTGGTGGCTGGCGATCCAATCAAGAAATACTTGACCTTGTCATTGTTCCACGAGCACATTCTGATACCAACATGCAAAGTGGGCCACTCCCACCATTGCGACGATAAGTCGTCTTGCTTTTCGTCCTCTGGCACCAATGCGTTGTTTGTAGCCATCATGGCCAAGTTGATCTGAATAAAGTCTTTGAGGAATTTCGTCTTGGGCAACTTGAAGTCCTCTGGGGCATCAGGCAAGACCTCGTTTCTGTTGTTTTCGATGTTCCACCACGTTCTCTTGTCCTTCTTGAATGGGTTCTTGAAACATACCACCTCTCCCTGTCTGAAGCCCCATGCGGGCAAGCTGTTTCCCGACACACCCAAGTAGCAGTTCATGACCTTGTTCCTCAATCTAAATGAAGTACTCAAGGGGTGCAACACATCGCTGTCTTCACTTCCGAAGTTCTCCATGATTTCCACGACCCAGTTGTCCTTCAGATCACCAAGAGTCATGTTGCCGTAGGCTGCTACCTCGTGTTCCGAGCTGAGAATTGGGGCGGCAACATCGTGAGTGTGCAAGTTTCTTCCTGTCATTGGGTGGATCAATCTCACAACCATGTTGTCCTTTACCAATACGGGCTCCTTGTTATTTGCGGTATCATAAGGCTCCTCGCCACGACTGTACTGGAAAACCCAGTTGTTGTTGGAGTCTTTGTGAGAGTAGGTGGTCACTTGCTGTTGCTTGGAGCCTTCTGGAAACGACTGAACATGCGAGTGAAGCAAGCCGCCGGTCAAACCCTGACTCTTAAGGGTGACAAAAGAATGACCAATCGATACATCTCTAGGGCCACCACCAACATCAGAACCTTGCAAGTTGGCTTGAAACAAAGAAGACATGTTAGCATCCCCCGTTCCGGACTTGTACAACAAATCAAAGTGGAGCTTGAAGGCCAACAAAAATACACAGAACGGAACGACGATTAAGGCGAAAATCCGCGCAGCCCAGTGGTATGAGTATCTGGACCAAGAAACGGATCTATCACCGAACTTGTTCCACAAGTCCACGACGGTGTAAATACCAACCAACGTAGTGACGAAGAGACCCACCATCTTGGTGGAGCACGTGCAGCCAATAGCAATTCCATTAAGCAATAACCACTTCCACCATTTGCGGGAGAACTGGAATTTCTTATTGTTGAAATTGTTGAAGCGGGCAAAAGTAAAAGCAACCGTTGCAGTGAAAAACAAAAGCGGAGAGTCAAGCAAAATGAATTTGCCCAACGTGACGTAAGACAACTCAAAGGTGACCATAATCGTGTACAACCAAGTAGCGGGAATCGAGAAGCCAATCTCCTTAGCAGTGAAGTATGCCAAAGGGGTACATAAAGCCGAGAACGTGGCCTGGAACAATCTCATCTTGGTGTAGTCGATGTAGTCCGGGTACTTTTCCCCGGAAGGAAAATCCCATGAGCCATTGTAGCCAGCCATCCAGCCGGAGAGCCCAACCAAAATCTTGGCCAAAGGGGGATGGACGTCGTGGTAGAACTCGTGTCTCAAGTAGTAGGAGCCAAACTTTCCAAAGTGAGCTTCGTCCCACACAACAGCATCGTTCATAGAAATCCGGTACACCCTGAGAACAAAAGATACGATGGTGAAGACGAGAGGAGCCAACCAGGCCTCTAAGTCCACCAAAGCACTGGCGGTGGACTGCTGGTACTTTTCAGTAGCAGACACATCGGGGACATGCCCCAGAGACTGAGCCTCTGCAGCATCCGAGGAAGCCGATGGCTGACTCCTAGCCTTCACTTTGGATGCAGGGTCCAAGATTGCGCCTGAAGCAGACATCGTTGTATGAATATGCTTGGATGGAGAGAGAAGGTGGGTCGTGAGAATAATACGCTACGTGTTAAAACGCGCGCCGGGCGTGCATGCGCTTCTGATTTCGTGCAAGCCCATTGACTCCGTACAGGCCCTAAGACTCGTGCAGGCGCTCTGATCCCGCGCAGGCCTTTCTGACTGGCTAAATCACCCAGGTCGTTTCAGCATGCACCAACAGGCTGCACATGGGTGTGAGACACTGTCTGACGTGACACTTTGTCTGACGTGACAATTTGCCCGACGCCTCCACTATGCGAGTGCCTAGTATGCAACGTTCCAACTCATGGATTCCGAGGGTTTTTGTAGTGCTTTTGTAGCTCATGCTCATTGTCGTTAGGTTTGGAACGTTTGGTTCGCACTATTGCCCAGTACCACCCGAGAATCGGAAAACGCAACGGTGACCAGCGAAAGAAGATGGTAATTCTAAATCCAGACAAAACAGAAACAAACAGAAACAAACAGTAACAACCAGAAATCAGTTAGGACTGTGCGGCTTCCGCTGGTCCCCAGGTCCAGGGGTTAACCATGAGGAGGGGCATGGGTATGTATAGTGTCCGGCATTGCTAGTCACTGATGTACATAGTGAGGCTTGCGATGTTTTGGACATTCACGTGCTTCGAGTTAGAAAGGATGCTTTTTAGACGCTGTTGCTAAAGCCTTTTGCTATGTAAAAACCACCTTCTCTACAGCACTTCTAGTGCAGCGTTGCTCCTCGAGCCATCTATATACACGAACAAATATGGGGTCAAGTCGTGGGGTTAGGCAGTCGGTAGGAAGACGGATTGGCGCTGCGCGGAAATCACGAGTCTTGTCGGAGCCAGTGCGCATAGAACCCAGTGAGACGCGAGGCGGCCGCGTGCCAAGTATAACCCATGGCATCCAAGCCTGGCCTCGCACCGATGGTGGACGCGGGGCCACGCACGTGACTGCGTGCGTAAACGCCGGTGCTTGGGTAAGTTTCAGACCACCGCGCAAGCAGGATCGGGCACTGCACGACCGCTCATTGCAGCCGGTGAAGAAAAAAAACCCGGGCGCAATTTTTCACTCTTCCTCCATCCAAAATGGCTTTCGACAAATCCGAGATCAAGACCGCTGCCTACTCTTCCAGATTCCAAACCCCTTTCCGTAGAAGACAGGAGGGTAAGACCGACTACTACCAAAGAAAGAGATTGGTTGCTCAATCCAAGGCCAAGTACAACTCTCCTAAGTACAGATTGGTGGTCAGATTCACCAACAGGGACATCATTGCTCAAATCATCTCTTCGACCATCACCGGAGATGTTGTTTTGACTGCTGCCTACGCCCACGAGTTGCCAAGATACGGTATCAAGTACGGTTTGACCAACTGGTCTGCCGGTTACGCCGTCGGTTTGTTGGTTGCCAGAAGAGCTTTGCAAAAGCTTGGTTTGGACGAGACCTACACCGGTGTGGAGGAGGTCGAGGGTGAGTTTGAGTTGACCCAGGCCGTTGAGGATGGCCCAAGACCATTCAAGGTCTTCTTGGACATTGGTTTGCAGAGAACCACCACCGGTGCCAGAATCTTTGGTGTCTTGAAGGGTGCTTCCGACGGTGGATTGTACGTTCCTCACTCCCCTAAGAGATTCCCAGGTTGGGACATTGAGTCCGAAGAGTTGGACGCTGAGCTCTTGAGAAAGTACATCTTTGGTGGCCACATCGCTGAGTACATGGAGGAGTTGATGGACGATGATGAGGAGAAGTACAAGCAAGTCTTCAAGTCGTACATTGAAAACGACATCGACCCTGAGGATATTGAGGAAATCTACGCCAACGCTCACGAGAAGATCAGGGAAGACCCATCCTTCAAGCCCACCGAGAAGAAGAAGACTAAGGCTGAGTACGCTGCCGAGTCCAAGAAGTACAAGGCTGTTAAGTTGACCAAGGAGCAAAGACAAGAGAGAATCAACCAGAAGATTGCCGACTTCAAGGCCAACAACTAATTTAGTTACGTCAGTCAATACATCTGTAAGTCTACACCCCCGCATAACACATGACCAAGTGAGCTGTTTTATTAATTTGTCTTACTGTCCTCCTGTCTCTAATTGAGCTATTCCTGCTTGTTTGAGCGTACTCTTTGCGCCTCGTTCAACAACTTATCGTACGCTTCATCAACAACTGGATGCACGCCCGTCTCGTCACTGGAGTCAATCGAGCCGGTGTCTTCCGAATCCCTCTCTGCAAACACTTTGGCCATGGCTGAGGGGCCCTCACTGGCCGTGCTGTCCTTTGCTTCTGGCCGCACGGTGTTGCGGGCATTGTAAATATTCTCAAGGCTGACTCGCTGGTTGTTGATCTTCGAAATCAACTCTTGTACTGAATCCACCCCTTTAGCATCTATGATGGCTTCTCGAAGTTCCGACCCCGATGGGAGCGCCGCCAAAACGGGCACGCCCTGCTTAGGGTCCTCGGTCTTTCTCTCCGCCACGTTTTCGGCGCTGTCTCGGTGCTCCATGTAGTGGCCCCACCTCAAGAACTCACCTTCTTCCTCTTCTTGTTCCTTGGCATGCATCGAAGTTTGCGATACAGATTTCATCAACACCGGCCGTCCTGTGAGGTTGTCCACTGGGACACTGCGGCCATCAGAAATGGCATCAATAACAACCAAATGTGGTTGCAAGGTTTCAGTGTCTTGCACAACAAGATTGGCTTGCCTCAAAGATTTGGCCATGAGAATGGGGCCCGCGTCAATCAACGCCTTTGAGCTTTCATGGAGCTGTTCTCGGTCTCCGCCCGTATCGGAGTGGGAAACCTCGTTGATTGAAGGAACTTCTGCACCATGAATTGAAGGTGTTGGGCTCATGGAAGTGTCAGTAAAAGTCTTGGCCTTTTGCTCGAACATGTGCACAACCTTTTCAAGTGAGGCATCCAAGAGACAAAACCGCAATAAGTTCTCTTTTCCCTCGAAAGAAAGTTGGCCGGAGTTCCGCTTCAAGAATAGCTTGTCAATGATTTGATGCATCTCCTTTCTCAAAGAATTGGTTCTTTTGATCAAAGCATTGGTGATGATTCTCTGCAAATTCAAATCCACTTCTCCTTGCAACTTATCGCTTTCCACAAGCATTTTCTCTGCGGTTTCCATGAGTAACGACCCATCAAACATCACATCCTCTTGCTCGACATCGCCAGTGAGATTGTTGATATCTGGCCGGATGGTCTTGTCTAAATTCCTCATCAAATACAATGCTAGTCTGTGAGAAAGTTCGTCGGGCACCAAGTCATAGTCAAGATCCACGTTGAAGATTGACGAGGATTTCACCGCGGTGTAAAGCGAGCCAATGGAGCTTCGGTCTAGGTTTCTGTTTCCGACTAGTGAGACGTGCACCAAGGTTTTGATTGTGGGAAAGATATCGGCAAGCGCAGTGATCGACTCGGATGTCAATTCGTTCAAATCAAAGTGTATCCTCTTCAAACTTTGGAATTGAGGGAGTCTTTTGCCCAACTTAGAAATGATTTCTGGAAAGAGCTGCGGCAAGGAACTCATGTCGAGGAACCTTAAAGTTGGGACGTTGGCCAAAGCTTTTAGTAACTGCGCCACCTCCTCAACGTCAGTTAAGGAAGTGGAGTTCAATGAGAAGAAAATCAACCGTGCACTTCTCTCAATTAATGCCTTAATGAAAGGCTGGAGTTGTCCGTTGCTAAGGTCATTGTATGCTATGTCAATGCCAACACACTTAGAGTCTGGTCTACTGATCCAATCAGCTAGAAGCTCACACTTTCGAACATTAATTTCGGTTCCTGCGACCCCCAAGCGGCAAGTTGAAATTGTCAATGCTTTCTCGAGGAGTGATTCGAACATCTCGTCTGAGAGTTTGCACCCACCCATGACCAACTCTTCGATCCCGTTTCTGCGTTTAATTGCTTTTAGCATCAAGTTCCAGTCCATGGCAGATCTGAAGGTATTTGGCTGGGTTATGTTTTTCACTCTTTGTTGGCTGATGTCTAGCTTGCGCACCGAGTGGTTTTTGGATAAGAACTCACATAGATAAAGCCACCCCTTGTCATCCATTGCAACATTTCGAAGGGAAAGCTTTTCCAAGCTCTTGCTATAGACAAGCCCCGAAAGAAGATGCTTGAGCATTTCTGTGGTCATTGTCACATTATCAAAAATGACGGTGTTGATTGGAGTAATGGAAATGAAATCACTAAAGGAAAGAACGTCGATGAGGGTGGGCTTTGGGTTAAGGAGCTTCAAAATCTGGAGAGGCTTGGTCTTGTTCTTCAATTGCTTGAGCGTGGCTGGAATGGGGAGAATCTCCCGAAGGTGGCAGCATCGAGTGTAAATGGCCTCAAGAGATAGTTCTTCATCACTATTTTCCGGAGTAGCGTCTGCAGTCTCTTCAAAGTGGAACTCGTGGTAGTGGACCGGTTTATCGATCTCAATTTTTTCAGCGTTCTGCTCAATTTCATCATCCTCCACGCTGACAGCTGCTCCTTTACTACCCAGCTTGTAAGAAGCAATTTGAGAGTGTAGCTTCTTCGCGGAAAGGTGAGCCTCAAGAGCATGTTTTTCGCTTTCCAAAAGGGCCAGTTTCTGAGCTTCTATGGCAATTTGTAGTTCTCTTTCAGAAAACGACGTCTCTAGTGTATTGTTTGCACGGGCACCATCGCTGGTCGATATACCTTGAGCTAAGCGGGGGACGGGTGCTTTCAAATCCTCTGGAATTAACACATTACCCTTGCGAGGTCGCCTCGAAGGGATTTGTTGCTGGGGATCTTTTTCGAGTTTGTCTAAGGCAAATGCGACCCTGCGAAGAAGCTTCTCTGGAATCTTTTCAAGTGCACCCTCGGACTTGTTGGGCTTGCTTTTATGCGAGGAGCATGATGAAGAGGCCGGTGTCTTTTGCAGTGGTGCCGTACTCTCGGCCGTCAGGCTTCTCCGTTTGAAAAAGCTGCCCTTTTCTTTATCCACTGACAGACGTGGAGAGCTCGACACAGAGGAGCGACGGGAAATGCGTGCAGATGGCATTCCTATGTCTTGCGGCGGCCTCGTGACAAACGAAGATAAGTCCTGGTCCATTGCAAAGGAAGGCAGGAAATCCATGGAATTGAGCTTGGCAAGAGGCGATTGATCAGGAAACGAAGAGCTTTTCAGACCATTTTTGTCGCTACTGGGGCCAGAAAACGACGACAGTTTAAACTTGGAAGAGAGTGAGCTGAAAAATGACCGGCTTTTCCCGGAGTTTGACCGAGAAACAGGCTGCCCTTGCTCATTCGGCGCGCTGGCGGTGGACAAAGGCGCATTCATACTCCCACGCCTTTTCTGCAGTTGCTGTAGTATATCTTCATTCGGTTGCTGTGGAGCCGACAGAGAACGCGAGCGGCCACCACTTCCAATGGGTTGCTTGGGAGGCTCGCGGGGCTTTGTCGGTGGTTCTTGACCGGGAGGATCCCCTGCATTTGAGGGGGGCTGTGATGGCTGGAATGACGATTGAGACGGTTCCTGTTTCACTGGAACATCCCCTTTATCCAGGTTGGAGGCCTTACTCTCGGAGTTCGATTTTTTGGACAACTTCTTGGATTTTCCTCGGAAAAGCCAGTCCACATCGCCATTGGAGACCCCAGTCTCCACTTCTGAAGGCGGAGGTACCGACATGGGGCGGATTCAGCGGCGTGGAATTAAAGCGAGGGGAACAAGTCGACGCCGATTTGAGTATGGGGTCGAGGAGGGCCAAGACTGGAGCGATAGACTGGAGAGCGGCCAACACGTTAGGTGCAGTGAGACCTGGATACGGGCTGATTGAATTTGCCGATTTGATTTGGCTGTCTGATTTGTCTCAGTGGATTCGTTTCTCTAATGATATGTCGACCGGAAGGGCAAATGTGTGGTCTTTCTATGGGCACTTGAGGCGAGCAGAAGGTGGGGTGCGAAATCATGTCCCGCGCCGCTCTATGCCGGCTCCGAAAACGAAATTGCATGAGCTGCCTCGAGCAGAAGTTGCCCTGGGGTCACGTGCCGCGCCAAGGCCGTGCCAGGACCTGTTCGGAGCCACGTGGCCCTCTATGCCCCACCACGGGTCTTACTTAATCAACTATACTAAACCACAATTGTAATCCGTCGTAGTGATTAATCTTCGCATTAAATAATTATTGTAATAAGTCATCATTGTATTCAGATCAATTGAATTAAGTATCAATTGCACATTCTGTATGGCGACGAGTTGAGGAGATGCCGTCCCTTGTGCGACGTATCGATGACAGAAACGCACATCCAATCACTTTGGCGCATTCTACTGAGGAGCGCATCAAGTGTCACAATGGACAACTCAGGTCAAAAAATACGACTTGTACGTGGTGCTGTTGTGACCCGCATACCCTCTACCACTCCGGGGCCAAAACCCGTGCCTCTCGTGGTCCGGCGCCCATCAATTCGCCCCTCTCGCCCCTGGTTGCTACCGAGAGCTTTGGACCAGCGACGCGCGCCGCGCCTGTGAGCCAATCCATTTGAAGAAAGCTGCTTTACCAATTAGTGCGCCCCACGAAAAAGCTGAGGCCATGAAACGGCCAGAAACGATCGCACGCGAGGGGTTTTTTCTCCATTCAAAGGGCTAAAATCAGGCAAAAGGGCTAGAATTAGAAGACAGGCCAAAATAGGAGGAATGCTGAAAACCAGGAGAAGGGGCGAACACTAGTAGACAGAGCGAAAACCAGCAGAGAGAGCGAAAACCAGCAGAGAGAGCGAAAACCAGCAGGCAGGGCAAAAACATCGGTAGAGGCGAGACTCATGGGGTGCCCTACTTGGCATTGAAATTTTGGGCACCCCACATTCCACAGCGTAAACGTGCGGTAGGGGCTTTAATTCTCAAAGGCGCCTTGGGCCTGGCTTGGCGCAGATGGGTCTGGATGGACGCGGTTTGGCATCGATAGATTTTTGTTGTAGGTAGTGCTGTGGGCTTTCGATCTGGGGCTTTCGAACTATGGGCTTCCGAGCTGGGTGGTTCTCGTGTACTCCGAGTCAGTCAATCACAGGCTGACGTCACGCTCGGCCGCGGCAGTGATGACCTGCTTCGACCTATCACCGCCTTCATGCGTAATTTCCGCGCACTCCTACTCCTTGTGCGCAGTTTATCGTAAAAATCTCGGCCCCGGGTCCGGTGACTCCAACCTCATATGGCCTTCCGTAGACCCCTAGCATCGGATGCCATACTCGTGAACGAGGCATTAGCTCATTCCTTGCTCGTAGCGAAACCCAGGGCCACGCCCGTCCCGTTCGGCGCCCACGGACTTATCGGTTCTGCGGACCCGGGCCGTCCCCTCAGTATCGGAGCTGAGGTCGGTGCGGCGCCAGGCTTCCGTGTACTGTTCAATACCACGTCACCCTTGTACGCCGACCCCGAGACTAGCTCCGAAGGCCATGTAAGTTGCAGGATTGTACCCCTGATACCCTCGGGCTGCTTTTGGCGGGGGGGGAGGCAAATGGAAGGACCGATATCCGGCACAAAAGCCCACGCACTAATACGTTTTTTCCCCCCACCGGGGCCCGTTTCTATCCCACTACTTTCTTCTCAGCGCCCCATATTTATATATTCTTCATGTTTAGACAAATCACCAGACCCTTAGCCGCCAGAGCCATCCGGCACTCCATAATGTTCAAGGCCGCCGCACCCTCGCTCATAGTGCCCAACGCCCCCGCTCCTCTTCAATCCAAAAGAAGTTACCACGAAAAGGTGATCGATCATTACTCGAACCCAAGAAACGTTGGATCTTTGGACAAAAACAGCATCGACGTCGGAACGGGTCTTGTAGGGGCACCCGCCTGCGGAGACGTGATGAGATTGCAAATCGAGGTGGATGACTCCACCGGGGTCATCAAGGATGTGAGGTTCAAGACCTTTGGCTGTGGCTCTGCCATTGCGTCCTCGTCGTATGTCACCGAGCTAGTCAAGGGCAAAACGCTCGAAGAAGCCTTGACCATCAAAAATACTGCCATAGCCAAGGAGTTGTCTTTGCCCCCAGTGAAATTGCACTGCTCTATGTTGGCCGAAGATGCTATCAAGTCCGCTGTGAAGGATTACAAGTCCAAGAGATCCAGTGCCCTTAAACAGCCCACCTTGGGAGCCACGGCATAGGTGGCATGGAAATACTAATTTTTACCACGTTTGAATTTTTTTGTTCGGGATGAAGAGAGGCTAGATGCCTCGAGCTGGAACACCGGGTCGACTATTTATATAATGTTGAGTGCATAGGATGCTGCTATCCAGAAGACGTATCGATTGTTGTAGCAATCTCCGTAGAGCTAGTCTGAAAGCATGAGGTACTTGGTGAACTGCTTCCCGATGAAGCCATGCTCGAGCTTGCACAGCTTCAAGCGCATGACGGCAATAAGAGCAAAACTAGTCAAGATGCCAATCACCGAATAGGCGATCTTACGGGAACGAACGCTGAACTGGCGTCTGTACTTGAAAAGGCCGCCAATAATGTGGTAAAATGACACCCACAGGAGAAGCAAGAGCATCATGTAGTTGAGCAAGGTACCTGCAGTGCCGTAAAAGGAAGTGTGAAGGTAGTGGGTCACGTAATTTAAGTTTACCAAGGACGAATCACCGTCGACCCAGGCCGGTGCTAGTCGCATCTTGTAATAATGGAACCCAAGAGCTAGGAGCATCACGTATCCCGAGAAGGTTGAAGGTGTCAAGGTTGGAAAGTGCGACGAGATCCACGACTTCTTGAATCCCAACCCAAGCATAGTACCGATGCCGCCCAAGCCAATATCGTCTCTGTACTCATCGCTGATGATGATGTCCCGCTCTGCGCGAGGCTTGAGTATTTTCTTGGAAACCATGCCGCGTAGCACCCTCATGGCTACTCCAGACAAAACATGTGCGGCTGCAGTGCCCAAAACAAGTGGGTACTCAAACAACGGCGATAGGTAGACCGCCCGGGTCATTTCAAACAAGTCCTGGCAGGTGGAGAAGCGGAGGCCGAGCGCCGGTGCCACCACGGTGGACGAAATGTGAAGGCCAAAGAAGCCCAAGAACCCATACGCGGAGTACTTCTGCACCTTGTAAAGGGCTGAGAGCACTCTCTTCAAAAAGGGCGCCTTGTCCTTGGGCACATTTGCATGTTCGGGGCTACCCACAGGGACACACAGCTCCAACGGCTGGGGCACGACCCGCTTGAGGTTCTGTAGAGACATGGTTGGGGCGGGATGCGTGTGGAGGCCCAATCATGGGGAGCGAAAATAAGCCTGATGGGCCTGCACCAACCTCGCGGCTTGGCTGCGCGGCCGCGCTACAAGTGTCTTTCGACCCATGTACGCCTGATGAGCCTGGTGCTGACCCCAGACTAC
Organism: Metschnikowia sp. UFMG-CM-y6306; assembly: GCA_009756535.1. Classification (NCBI taxonomy): domain Eukaryota; kingdom Fungi; phylum Ascomycota; class Pichiomycetes; order Serinales; family Metschnikowiaceae; genus Metschnikowia; species Metschnikowia sp. UFMG-CM-y6306. Next base: position 126,394 of record WFIW01000016.1, on the reverse strand, counting down.
GGTGTTTACGCCAGCAATATTTTCACGCCAGCAATATGTTCGTGATCCGGGCCTTATGGTGCCATGTATGTCGCCATGTACAATGATGTTGGGAGATCTCGCCATAGTAGCTTTAGAGGTGCCTAGCCATGGCCCTACCTGCCATGGTTCTACCTACTTGGGATGCGCTCTTTTTCTGTCCGCACTGTCCGCACCTGTCTGAGGCCACCGTTGTCTTCACCCTCTGGATGCGGGCTCCATCGCGCGGCGCTTTTGGTCGGGCCCAAGAGACTACGCTGCATGCTGTTGCTGCACAGCGCGCAAAGAACAGCCCAGATCAAACCCACCAATCATTCAATTCGGTCGTACCCCAGCCTTTCAAACCGAAGGGTAATGACCGCATCTATCACTAGCATTCAAGATCATGTTCCTGGATCGGGACTATGGCCTGGTCTGTACTCTTTTGGGAGTCTTGCAAAACCAATCAGGGGTCAAACCGGCCGAAAATGAACTGGGTTCAGGTCACCCTGTATGCAACGAATTGTGAATTGGTTACCAAAACACAGGTTTTGGATTGTTGTTCTCTTTTGACTCATTCTGTCTTGTTTGAATCACTTTACGCGCTGGTCTGGGTCCTTTTGAACCACTAGTGGCTTCCAAGGCCCGGGCTTTGCATCTTGCAGCTCTTACACAGGATCGAAGCTGCTTTTCATGGAAACTACCACTCCCTTCACCAGAAAGCAGGAGGGTTTTTGAATTTAGTCCGACGCCAGAGTTGGGTGTCTGGTGGGGCACACTTTCGCAACCAGTGGCACTAATACTGATATCACTGCTATACATGGACAGTCCCGCCTTTAGGTAAATTCGCACTTCCACGCATACACACCGAACCGCCAGCACTATCCTGAACACCACCCTCCAAAAGCACATGTCGTCCGCAACATTCTCGCAAACACGGAACTCGGCCATTACGCTCGAGAACCAGACTCAGGCTCTCTTGGGACGGCTTTCCAAGATCCAGCAAAACCCAAGTTCCCTGGACGCTTCGCCCGAAGAAGTCTCCCTCATTGACCAGATCTCGAACCTCCTTCAAAAACGAGATTCCATCGTGGCGACATTAAAGCGGGCCGCCGAATCCGATGACGCTATTTCTACATCCAAGTTGCAACAGTTGCAGAGACACAAGGAGATCTTGGCCACCGATCGTTCATCTTTCCTCAAGATCCAAGGCCGCATCAACCACGAACGGAACCTGAACAACTTGCTCTTTCTGGTACAGTCCGACATCTCCGCCCACAAACAGAGGAATGTATCGTCTGTGGATGCCGAAGACGCCAGCGACTATATCTTGGATGAGGGGAGAAGAGTCAATTCTGCCAACAGCTTCGCCGAGAGGTTATTACAACAAGCATACGAGACTAGAGACGAGTTGATTAGCCAGCGGGCGTACCTCCAGAATGCCCAGTCCAGGATTCAGGGCACGATCCTGACCATTCCGGGCATCAATGTGTTGATGTCCAGAATAAACACCCGCAGAAAGCGGGACACGTTGATCATGGCCTCGGTAATAGCCTTTTGTATTCTTGGGCTATTTCTCCTCTCTTAGCTTCGGCTGTGCTCGCACATTGCATACTACACGAACCGATGTGCTCTCTGCTGATGTGGTACCCTACGTCTTGTATATAATCGCATCAGAATGACATCCTGCACCCCGCTCCCTTTCCACATGTTCGATGCAAATCTTCTTTGAGAGTTCCAAAACTTGCGTGGTCAATGGAGAGTCGAATCTTAGAATTGAAGCTCAAGCGAGTGAACCAGCTTAATGATAAGCTCTCGGAGGCGCTAAAAAAGAATCGCATACCAGCCTCCAGAGCCGCGGCTTTGATCATACAAACCACGGAATCAACCCCGGATACCTTGGTGCCTGCAATATGGAACATTCCTTCCGAATCAAACAAGTTCCGTGTGTCCCAGGAATCACGATATGCACGCAAGAGCACGCCCGCAACTTGTTGCACTATAGTGTGAATCCAAGCCCCGTGTCACTGATCAGTATTCCATGGCCTGTCCAAACCACCCGCGGAGGCAAATATGAGGCTATGGTAAGACATAGAGCCGAGAAGTGGGGCCAAATATGCCACTACGCTGGCTCGCCAAGATAATCGATGCTTTGCATCTCATTTTAAACTACACAAATGCTGAATAAATCTTTACAAAAAAAACATGCTCGGCACAGACTAGCCGCCGAGCTGTTTACCAGGCTTCTCATCAACGGTGATTTCCCTCAAGTGCTCAACACTTTGAGAACCCAACGTAGGATCCTCTTGCTTCTCATCATCTCCACACCCACAATCGTAATCCTCAAGGATGGTGGTGCAGTCGTACTCCGGCTTGTGTAAACGCTCATTCACTTTGTTGTGCACATGGCAGCCCCACAAAGCTGCTGTTTTCCGAGAGCCCGTTTGCACAGGGTGTTTGGCCAAGATTTTTTGAAAGTGTCTGGCACAGTCTCCGCAAGGGTACACCTGACCAAACAAGTGAATATATTGCTTTAAGGTCGCCTGCTCTTGTTCAGTAGGCTTATCGGGGTACCTTGCCAAGACTGTGTGAAGAAGGTGCCATGCAGAATTGCCTAGGGCGGCCTTGAGGGTGGCGTTGGCCATTTGAGGCATAAATGGTGTCTCAGTGTACTTGTCTGAGTTCGCAACGCCCTCTTTACTTCCAGCCTCTTTGCTTCCAGCCTCTTTGGTTCCAGCCTCCTCTTTGGTTCCAGCCCCCTCATTCTTTCCAGCGCCTCCTATGCTTCCCGAGTTCTCCTTCTGATCTTCCAAGATGATGCTTTCCTTGTCCTTGACTGTGTCGCCTTTCTGAGCTTGCACAGGGCGATCGACTTTAGTGTCCAAAATGGCCTTCTTGGGTAAGGTGGCCAAGGCTTCGGCATCACCAGAGGAGACAAAGTAGATTGCGCATGATATCAATAGAAGAAGAAGAAGCGTGAAGAGCGGCTTCCGGCTCATTCTTACTGAAGTCATTGTTGTATGGACACATACACGGGCGAGGTGGCCTTATTTTAGTGAGCCGTCACGTGACGCCCCTAAGGGTGCCCGAGCCCACCCATCACTTATACTCGATCGTTAGCTCAACCGCGTGAACTCGCTTACGTTCACCGAGTAAATTGTCCCGATACATGTGATCTAGATTTTAATTCTGGTCTCACTGCTACATATTATTGTATCGTATTTTGCTGGAAGCTCGTGCAAAAGAGGGGAGGACCGAGAATTTCTGAGGTTCCCAGTTATTATCCACTGCACCACTTGCGGCAATTGATGCGTATCAAAGACCGTTAAAAACCAGAGGAGGTTTTTTTCCCCAAGTATGCCAAGTTTGGATTATGTCCTCACAATGATCTGGTTTACGACATTTGCCTTTTTTAGTATCTAGCTTGGCTGGTCACACTGTATAGTGTAGTGATGAGACCAGGCAGGCTTTAAAATGCTGCAGTGGTCGCGGCCATGTCTATCTATGGCCATCTTAGACCTTTGCACCGACCGGGACGACACCACGGACAGTTGCTGAGAGGTAATTTGGCCCAAGGGAAGCATCTTACAATCAAGGAGGCAGCTTACAGCCAAAAGGCAGCTTACAGCCAAGTGCAAAACCTAAGTAACGCACTGGACATGTTCGTGTCGAGGTGCAACTCGATTAATCAAAGTAGTCTCTTATCTATGCAGCTGACCTGGTTCGTTCTTCACATCATCACCTCTCGACCGTGGCAGCCAACAACTCTCCTGGCAAAGTCTCGTCACCGATGCTGTAAAGGAGCTTGATACCACCAACTAACGTGGCCAACAATGCGGCGGAAGTCCACAACAAGAGGTGTGCTTGCGCAGCAATGTCTTTCTTGCTACAATCGAAGCCCGCCCATTTGGTGGTCTTTGAAGTCTTCTCGTCAACAGTGGCAAGGCACACACATTGCCAGCACTTTGCGCTGACCTTTGCACACGACCCGTGGCCATTACACTTGCTTGTGCCAGCCTGGCACGCGTCCTTGTCAGCGAAACAAGACTTGGCGGCGACCGCTCCCCTCTTGGAAAACGTGGCAAAAACGTTAGCAAGCTCTTTGGATCTTTTTTCCATGGAGGTCTTGCACGACGCTAATTCATGTTGAGGTCCAATAGCTATGAGTGTAACTTCAAAGGCCTGCGACAAAGCCTGGATACTCTTAACCAACGACCTTTTGGCAACACTGTAGGTTTTGGAGTCGTAGCCGATCTTGGATCCGATCGAAACGAGCGAGTCAAAGTTGGCAGCGATGAACTCCCCGTGCTGGTCTTCCTCCGCACGGAATTTTATCATCTGCATGATCTCGTTGATGAATAGTTTGTCGTTGATAAGTTTCAACCCGGAGTCTTGCAATGCGACAACACTTTGACCAGCGTTGCGGGCGCCGTCTTTCAAAGAAGGTTTCACCATAGCTTCCCATGCATCAGGCAATTCATGGTTGAAAATCTTGAACCGGTGGGTCAACTTGTCCATCTCGTGCGCGTCAGACAAAACATACTTGACTTCGTCCGAGAACGTGGCCACGGAGCTAGCATTCAACGTCTTGGCCACTTGCTTGGGAAAACGCTCAAAAAGGGTCTGGATCAACTGGCGAGCGGTTCTCTTCTTGTCTCCCAAACTGACCTCGAGAGAGGGCGAGTGGTTCTCCAAGAGCTTGCTGGGTTCGTCCACTCCCTTCACGATCACCAACAAGTTGGGCTTATCACCCACGGCACTTTGCGGCTTATGAAGAGTATCGAGTAATTCGATCGATCCACTGCTCTGACCCACAGAGTAGAAGTCGTCGATCCCGAACTTGTCTGCCAAGTATAGTAAAGTGTTCTTAACAGAAACAACAGGGGCAAGAGGGTCCGTGTTTTCACGAGAGAATTCATATACTGCAGCGTTTCCGGACGCAGATGCAGCTGACACTCCAAGAAGAGCAGAAAGGCTGAGAATTGCCAACTTCATCTGGTAGATAATGGGGCTGAAGTACGGTTGTCGGTGCGAGATAGCTCAAAGTGAGCACGAGCACGTCCACATGCAGGCAGGATGCACGGGTGTTACTGCGACGGGAAAACCAGCGCACGAAATGATGTAGCAAATACTTTCCGACATGTGTTTACTGCTGGGGACGGAGGGCCATTATCTTGGAAATGACATGACTTGGAGAGTCCTCTGGGATATACGCTATCCAAGAATTTTATGAGTAAAATCTCTAAACCAGCGGCTAAATTGATGTGCTTGCAGAAGATTTTATGGAGCTGAGAAGTGTTTGGGCTCGATGATAAGATTCATTTTGAACTTATAAAATAACATAGTAAACCATGAATTTTTGAATTCAGCAGATGATGCGGTGGCTCAATGGCAGAGCTTTTGATTCCAAATCAAAGGGTTGCAGGTTCGATTCCTGTCCGTGTCATATTTTTTCAAATTTCAACCATGCTCAACTTTTCGACGACGCTATATTCATCCTCTGACAATCGTGATTAATTTGATCATCAAGATGAGTATGCACTTCACTATCCTACTGGATTTACAATGTGAGATATGTGAGTGCATGCATCGAAGCGTGAAAGACAACTCTCGCAATGAAGGATGGAACTTTGCATTCAGATAGGGGTGAAAGACTAATTTCGATTTTTATTATTCTTCAAAATGAATCAGCAATTGAAGTTATCATCATAAGTAAAGTCCCATCACAACATAAAGATTAGAAGTCCTCTTTTAGTCTCCTTGGTGTGACACACTCTGTCTACTGGAGAAGAGTGATGAGGAAAAAACGAGCACTGAGCAATTTTTGAACGAGCCCCATGGGCGGTGCACGACCAAATAAGTGCACCACCCAAAAATGCCAAATTGCCTCACCGAAAGTGCATCACCAAATATGCACCCCATAAACGTGCACGGCTCATGAGGCTAGTAGGCAAGATCTGACCACGGCTCTGTACAATCCGGAACGTGTGGTACACAAAAACATTGCGGGGACGCTATTTTTGGCACGCTCAGTTTGGAGGCAGCGGGTGCGAGTGTGGGTGATTCCTGGGCCCCAGCACTGACGAATATGTTGGTCAAAGATAGGGGCCAAGTTTGGCTGCACGGCTGTGTGGAGGCGAGGGGACTGTATGCAGAGCGCCACCCCAAAAAAGAAAGTTGGGTCTTTGCGGCTGCAAATAAGCGCCTTGGAACTGGGGAGGTGACTCGGAGCTCTACTAGTATCACTGTGGCAAAATGCACCTACTACCGTGCCCTCCTTTTTCTCGTGCGCAAGTCCGTGCTGGTAGTATTTGGGGTGTGGTTTTGGGCCATGGCGCACCGCCTGTGCAGTCCGCAACGTACTGTGGATCTCTCAGATAAGACTCCTGCTTGGCGCCTTGCTTAGGTGTGAAAGCAAGCCGTCAAATACAGCAACACTACCACCGGCACGTGAACTAGACAAAACTCGCTTTGCTATTTTCCTCGAGACAAACTCAAGAACAAATTGTGTACTCTCGTCCAAAAGTGTCTTTTCGGGTACTTTAAAGGACTAAACGGATACACTAAAGGGCTTAACTTGAACCACCACAGAGATTCGAGGCCTCCGGAAAGCAGCCGGAAGTTTCAAGGCGTTAAATCGGCTTCATACAGCTCAGCATTACTTCTTAAAGTCCGACGTCTGTCAAGACCGACTCAGTCTGCATTGGATCGAACACGGGGCAACTCTTGGTGCGGAGCCATTTCTAGGTCATAGTCTTGGCATCTCGAAGACACCGGATATTTTCAAGAGGCGAAAACCACAGGGATTCCATCAGAAAGTCCTCCAACGATCCAATGGCGCTTAACTCTGTTTTCGAGGCCAAACGCAGGCCGTCCGTACGAGCCGCTTCACAAGACCACGAGTCGTCGTTCTTTTCCGAGTCCCAGACCTCGTGGGTGGTGTTCAGTCCTGGTGAGCAGATATTAAACGATGTGCTTTCCTTCTCAACTAGAAGTCGGCTCACAGACAATGAGGAGGACGCAAGCATAGCTCACATCTCTGGACAAGCGCTTGTCAGCGCAGCCCCGGCAGACGAAGACGCAGCTTTAACAAGCAGCCGCGACTCCCTCTCCAGTCGGATTAATGCCTGGCAGACAGCGGTGGACGAACCCATTTCTGATAACGTGGCGTCGTGGGACTTGGACGCGGACCTCGGATCGCACCGCGTTGATACGAAGCTGAAGCACGCCCACGTCCAGCCAGTGCCAGACTTCTACGGGAGCGAGTTGCTTCGAGGCTTGCTGCACGAAAAGCAGCTACAGTTCCACCGCTCGTGTGCTCGCTTAAGATCGTCACTTACGCGCAGAGGCTGCACACAGCATCCAGATATAATAGCAAGGCTTCTTGGGCTTCTTCGCTGGCAGGAGCTCCTCAAGACCCCGGGGTCCCTTGTGGATGATTACGTGGCCACCACACTCTCACGCGCTAATTTACATGGCAGCTTGACGCGCTATGAACGCGAGCGCTCAGATACGGCTACCTCGTCCTCGGCGGTGATGTGCGGCGGAGACAATTCGTGGAACGATATTTGAACCTCCTGAATCCAAGGGTACCGGATGAATTCAAGGGAATATCTAAATCAAGGGGTCCATGAGAGAACCATTGAAGGGAACCATGGAATTCAAGGAAACCACATAATTGAAGAGAATCTTATAATTCAAGGGAACCGTATGATCCAAGGAAATCACACACTTCGCTAAGGGAGCATGAAATCAAAGAAGGAGCACCAATCGGGAATCTCGTGCCACTTTGTTGCCAAAGCTACTAGCCAAATGCGCTAATCTAAATGTTCCAGATGTGGCCATATCCGACCTCCTGATAAAAACGCGTGAAACGCGCACGACCTGTCCGAGGAAAATATCTTTCTCCCCAAACCCCAGTCGTCGTGATAAACTACATCCTACCAATGCTTAGATCCATTGCCCAAAAAAGAAGCTTTTCCAGCACGGCTGCCCGCAGCGCGTTTGCAAGAATGCAATTGCTCGGCACAGTGGGTAACATCAACTTCAAAGAGACCAAGGACAAAACGCCTTTCATCAACTACTCGTTGGCTGTCAACAGATATGCTCCACAACAATCTGAGGAGGGAAGAAACACCGTCACCGACTGGTACAGCATCTCAGTTTTCGATGAAAAGGCAGTCAACTTCTTCCAGAAGCACATGGGTAAGGGTGCCCAGATTTACGCCGAGACCGACGTCAAGCAAAGAACCTTGTTGGACGAATCTGGAGAGAACAAGCAAACGTACACTTCTTTGGTGCAGACCCGGTTTGAGGTTGTTCGGTTCCCAAGAAAGGAGTCCGAGGCTGAAAGCGAGTAAACTCGTGACTGGGTGCGGCTTGCAGAGAATCGGACGTGTGTAGTGGACACACCCAACCCAGCCATGGCTCCGTGTTGCGATAATGCGCAGACGCAGCGGAGGCAAAATCTCGTTTCAGTAAATAGCTAAATGTACTCTAATATAAGTGCTTTGCCGACGCAAGCTCAATGGCGTAGCCGATGGTCAACTTGATGTGCTCTTTGACGTGAGCAAAGTCCAAGCGGTCCATGGTGTCCAAAGTCAGGTGAATCTGCTTGGACGTGTATTTGAACTCACTTTCAATCAAGAAGCTGGCAGGAAACCCGTTCTCTATGGCGGATGCATGGTCCGAGCACGCGTAGCCACACTTGGTCTCGTGCACTGGGATCGCACAGTAGGCATCCACCACCATTTTGATGAAGTCGTTTTGGTGCTTTGAAGTGTAATCAGAGATGAGCCCAAAGTGGGGCTCGACGCCTTCGTCGATGGTTCCCTGGGTGTAGCCCGTCATATCTTGCTGGAGCATCCCCACAACCGTCTGGTTGGTGTTCAAGTAGCGCGAAAACACATCGACGGAGCCTAGCAATCCGCCCTCTTCCGCGGAGTAGTAGTGGAACTCCAAGGTGTTGTGAGGTGTGTAGTCACCGGAAGCAATGGCCTCGGCAATCAAGCGAAGCGACTCCAACGTGGTCACAGTCCCCGACCCATCGTCGTCAGCTCCGGGTGCGCGGAGCAAGTTGGGAAACAAGAGGTTGATGGAATCTTGGTGCGCCCCCACCACAACCTTATCCTGAGTCTTGCCTGGGATCGACACCACAATCGAGTACTGGTCCCAGCCATCGTGCTTGATTTTGTGCACCTCGACCCCCGCAAGGCCCGCCACGAGGTCCGTGACCGTTTGGAAAAGCCAGTTTGCAGACTCCAACCCGGATGCGGACTTGTAGTAACGGGTGTAGAAGCTGGTGAACTCCGCCAAATTGGCCTTCACCGAGTCAATGCTAATCTTGTCCACGAGAGACTGTACCAACGGTTTCTCGGCGGCATGGGTCGGGTACGAGTACACCGGAATGGGCGCCTTTAACGATTCGAGCTGCTTGGAGAATACCGTGAGGATATTGAAGTCTCGTGCCGGTGCCACCAAGCCTTGATTCACAGCCTGCTCAACGGAAATGGATCCCGTTACGTCCATGAACTTTCTGCCGCCTCGTTTATATGCGAGCTTGGTGTTTTCCGACACGATTTCGTATTGGTCAGGACCAGTTTTGATGACCCGGTCACGGGCCGACCCAAACACGTTAATGGCGCCGAAGCTCAAGGCATTAGCGACCGCGAGAATTGCCACCGTAGCAGAGAATTTCATGATGATTGGCTGGGGTCTTCTAGATGTTTTGCTGGAGATGCTGGAGCCGCTCGGATTTCACGTCAAAGAGGGAGGAGGACAAGTGTGGAGTTGCTCTAACATGTGCAGTGACATGCGCGCGCGCGTAATCAGTCTTCTGTCTTTGGACAAGGCCCGCCACCACAATCCAGTAAATGCCGGTTCAAGCGTAAAATGGACCGCACCAAGTAGTCGAAATGATTCAAACCTGCACAGAAAACAGATAAAGTTACACTGGCAAATCCAAACCAACAAGATTTCAATGACCCCCGTACTCCCTCGTACAGTCTTGCAGACGAGGTGTCTTGATGTTTTGCCCCGACTAGGTCAAATGAATATCAGAAGTGTCATAACCGAACGGTTGCCACGTGGATGGTTTTGGGAGTTATAGAAACAATCAAGAATCAACGGACGGCCGGCCTGACGAGTACATCCCGAGGTAGCGGTGGACGAGACTTTTGGATATTTTGGGCGATTTCATTTTGCTGGTGTGTTTTCGTAACCTGCCCTGCTGGCTTGAATGCCCTTGAAAAGCACTGCAAAATGAGCGACACTTTCTTCAATTGCGGAACTTCTGTCGTCATGACTTCTATTCCAAAATTTACCAAGCTTTCTTCGTCTTTTAATCGATTGCCCTACAAGCTGAGGCGGCAAACCCTTTCTTAAATATGGGAAAGGGGCCTCAAATAACCGCCGCCCGTCGTAGGGCGGTGCCGTCGTCATTACAACAGCTCAAACAGGAGTCAGAAGGAGAGGCATTGTTTTTTCTTCTCGTTAGGGGCTTGTGCATAGAGCATGCACTCAGGCTTAAACCTCCAACAAACAACTGACTTAATGACCGACTTAATGACTGACCCAATGGCTGACTTAATGACTGACCCAATGGCTGACTTAATGACTAACTTAATGAAAGCGATACCTGCATCCCTAAATTTTGATAATCACAAAAAGGCTAAGATCAACGCCTTGATCGAGAACTGCTCGTGAGCATCGTTAATCTGGTCCAGTGCGACCTTCTGTCCATCCCGAAGACTCGGGCACTGCTAATATACCGCTCCTTTACGTCAATCTGGAGTTGTAGCAAGCAAGGACTAGACCATGATCCATATTTTCGACTGGACACCTTGACCGATCTTATAAGCGAGAAAATCATTCATCCCAAGCACGGATACACCTATTCAGTCTTTTCTCGTACTCAACTAGCTTGCCAAAACTCTAGTGCGGTAACTCAATGGAGGGGAACTATTTAATCGTAGTGGAGGCCAGAAAATTAACTTTATCAAAACCGGACACACCCCAGGCTTGAAGTATAGGCTGTGAAAAGATTCAATTCAGCGTTGGTGGTTATCTTTCTGGGCTCGGAGGTCCCAGGCACGAGATCGTCACTGAATGCAGTCTCCTGGGAAGCGATCATGGATTCTGCAACACACTTTCTCGGCTTCCTTTCTCGGCTTCCTGAAAAGGGGTTACATCACCTTGGATATCGCTCGAAACAACAATACATGTCTTGCCCAAATCCACAATGCCGTGGCTCAAAGTTACCTTGAGGCACTCCATGATGGATGCCTGCTGGGAAAATTTACCCCTACTCTTTGATGGTATCCCGCCGGGACTCAAACTGAGGCTCGCCCTGGACGAGGACGTACTTGTCGCCCAAAAACTCAACTATAGAGTGGTCCTTGCCATTCTCAATATCCAACCATTCACATCTCTGGTCAAGCTGGCGTCGTGCGATGGATTTGCTTTCAAGTACTGAACAGCACAGGAGTCATCAAAGGCCGTTTCTACTTCAGAGACCGAGTTGCAGCACCGCGTCCAGGGATTCGAAATAGCGACACCCGGAGCGGCCCCACACCCGACCGGTGCGGTGCTTGGCTTTATGGATTGGCGGGGTGATCTTTCTGAAAGGCTCGTAGAGCCACAAGATACGTAGATGAGCAGTGGCATTACCTGGTACGACCTGAGCGTATCATAATGAGGTGTCTGATTTCCACAGCTTTTTTCTCCCCGTTGTTAGTCAGATGGATAGAATTGATACTCGAAGATCGGTACTCCAAGAACGGTACACGAGGATCAGGTGCATGGTGATCAGGAAGACGCGGTGAGACACTGTTAATTCCTTTCCACTGTTTAGTCCATCAGAAAAGCTTCATTGATGATATATCTTTGGCGAGGCGTCAATGCACCGGTGCTCTATGGTACTGTTTCCGAAGACTGGGCTCTCCTTGTTAAGCCCCAGTTTTGTCACGGTCGTAGCAAAGGTCTCGTGGCATGGCATTCTAGCTTCGTTAGTAGGTATCGTCAGACCTACCATAGGTAGTGCGCGACCCCATGGGTGCAAATTTTGGGTGCAAGGTTCGGTGAAGGCGGGATTGAGCAAGAATGCCAACGAGACAGGGTTTCTATCTTCGTCGGCAGCTTCCGGAGGCACCTCTTGAAGAAAAATGGTCCCCTTTCAGGTTCCCTTTCGGGGGCCACGGGCTGCTTCAGGCGCCTTCACGGAAATGTAGCCCCTTTTGGACTTTACCCGCAATAAGGCACCACAAGCCTTGACACTATCTTTCCGTGTTATTCTTTATGGTCGAAAGACTCGCCTTGGTTCAGGAATCACCAACAAATATACCTCTCGGTGCTGGAAGATTTTAAAAAGTCTCACAGAGATGTAGCTCGAAGGATAGAGTTTGGGTATCATTAAGGTTGCTGGATGGACTCAATCAGAAGGTTGGTTAGAGGGGTAAAATAGGGGGTGGTTAGTGATATCAGATAGGAGGTTAGATGATCAGATAGGAGGATAGATGGTCAGATAGTTGCACGGGAGGAGATCACGTGACTCATGGATATACCGTCGGTGGTTTGTAAGACGTGGGAGTCATTAATCTAGCCAGAAACCGGTTCTGGAGTGTCCGAGGAGAAGCGGCACCAAGAAGACAGGTCGCCCGTAATCACGAATCCCCATGCCGTCAGAAAGGGTTCGTAGTAGTTCGCGCATATCTACGAGTCACTTTCAAGATCACGACAGGAGCAGGGCCACGGACGGAACCACTTGGTCAAGGTCTATGACGACCCGTTTCTCATCGCACGCAGTGGTCAAAATTGCATCCAAATGTACTACAGTGGTGCGTCTTACGGTCAAGACCACCAAAAAACGGTTAAGGAGGGTCAGTTTGATAATTATTTAGATACATTTTTAGGTGGCGAAAGCGGTGATGAAAAGATAGTTTGGTGGTCGAAGATTCTATGGATAGACACTTGGGCCAAAAGACGGCATTATTTTATTCGGGCGAAAATGATTATAGTATAGTTCGATGGTTGCTTGGTAGAGAGACGGTTTTTTGATAACATGTCTAGTCAGAGAGATAATTAGGCAGCTGTATATTTGGATGTTGGATGCCGGAAGGTAGGTGAAAATAAAAGAGTTTAGTAGATAGAAGATTAGAGAGAAGTAAATACTGCGCCTGTGGGCACTGTATGTTCATCTGACTGCTCGCGGATGAAGCAAGCGTTGAAGTAAGAGCCATGTGACAATATGCGAGTGCGGCCTGTTGAATCGTGCAAACATGCGAGTGCGCGAATGCATTACCGGGTGTATGCAGCACTGTGTAAGAGACACCAGATTGAGCGAGGAGCTACGACTTTTATCACATGAGATGCAGCCGACACAGGCGCAGACCAAGGTGCCACTCAGACACACGAACGGATATAGTTGACGCATGTTTGACGACAGCAAAGCTCCTCGAATGCAAGCTCCAAACCCTACAACCATCAGGTTATCAATAATAACTCTGTTCCAGATGATGTGCAGGCGAGCGTTCTGCTCAACACGGCCAACTGTGTTGCAAACTGTATGCAGTACATCGACGAGGAAGCAGGATTGGATGCACAAGGACACAACAGACAGGTTTCAGAACCAAGGGGCGCAGATGAAACCTCCTCGACGCCAGGGAAGAAGGAGGCATTCATCATACAGGAGCCAACACGGGATGGCAAAGGGCACTATATAATGAGGGGTTCCCGCTCTAGTCTGGGAGGCATCATTCAGGGCAAAAGAACAATCGAACACTTTGTACATTTTGAAGTATAGGAGAGAAGCGATGATTACAGAGGTTCCACAATCAAAGAAGTTGTTGAAGACATGGTTTGATAGTTGGCTATATAGTTAGATAGTTGGTTACATAGTTAGATAGTTGGTTATATGGGGGATAGATAGATGGTTATATAGTTGTTAGATAGTTGTTAGATAGTTGGTTATATAGTTGTTAGATAGTTGTTAGATAGTTGTTAGATAGTTGGTTAATCAGTTAGTAATATGGTTAGATGGGTGGATAGAGGGTTATATAGTTAGATGGTTAGATAGTTGGCTATACACTTGGATAGCTTGTCATATAGTTAAATAGTTGGTTAGATAGTTGGTTATATAGTTGGATAATTAGAAAGTCGGTTATATAGTTAGATGGTTAGATAGATGCGTTTATAGTTAGTGTTAAGATAGATGGGTAAATAGTTAGATGGTTGGATAGCTATTTATATGATTATATAGTTACATAGCTGGGATAGTTGCATGGTTAGAATTGGTTAGATAGTTGGTTAGATAGTTGGTTAGACAGTTGGTTAAATGATTAAATAATCAGTAAAATGATTACATAGTTAGATAGTTTATTAGCTGGTTAGTTACTTAGATGGTTAGATATCTAGTTGGGTGATTAGATAGTTGGTTATTTAGTAGATGGTTAGAGTTAGATTTAGATAAATAGACAGCAAGATAGTAGAGTAGTTAGAGTTAGACAGATAGAGTTCGATACTTAGTTGAATAGTTAAATAGGTAATTGCATACGAAACCAAGCAGTTTGGCCGTAGTTTGAGTTTGCTTGCATAAAATGTGGGATCTCTCTTCTTTGATGGTGATACCCCTTGGAGGTTTTCCACCCGAAGCTTTACAGCGGCGAAATAACTTTGAAGCTCCTAAGAAGGCTGCCGAAACGTCAAGGAATTTTCAAGGAATTTCTGAGGATGAAGCAAATTAACGGGTCCGAGTGTCCGGGGCCATGGAATTGTCAACATTACCTCGGTAAATGGGGTGCAAAGAAACACCCTTGAGAAGTGTTGCTGGTGCCTGCAGTCTACAGATGGTAATTCTGAGTAAGTAGTCAGAAGGTGTTTTAGACACAGAGTCCGAAGTTCTGTGGTTTGGAGGCGGGATATTTGAGGGCTGGATAGGTTTTTAGACCCGCTACTTTTTCCTAACTTGTCTAATCGGCCCAAAGTGGTGTCAGCACCGTTTGAACACCAGGACGGATGGGAATTCAAGATTTCTGAGAATGGCCTTACGAAGGCCTACTTGTCACCCAGAAGTCATCATTCTCTAATTTTCTGGTGCTTTCGACACCGTCGCTGTGACTTTATACAAGAAGTTAACGACACCAGATAATCGGGTTTCCGTCCGAGAAGTGTTTGCGGCGAATTGGCAAAACCAGTAAATAAACCAGTTAATCCACCCCGCCTTTTGGTGATTGTACCCCACATGAGTTTTGGCCAATTTGGCCGGTCAAGTAATGGACAAGTCTGCCACTTTTCGGGTGTGTGTCCTTCTTCGACCGCTTCAGGACCGTGAACTAGATCTTTTTTAGCCCGCCATGATTGCCAACGTCTTTAGCTCAACCAGATAAATTACTGATAGATGCAGGTCCCTTAGGGCGTACTAGGGGTCTTGGATTCCAGGATTTGACCAGCGGGTTAGACCACAGAAGATGAACAGCCCAAGACTGATTAAGCCTGCGCATGCTTTGGATGTGTGGACAGTTTTATGTTGTACATTTTACATGTCACTGCAAAATGAAACAGCGTTCTCGTATCCTTTCACTGATGGTGGAGTCCTCTAATATGAGGGAATTTGGGCCACTGTTTGACCAAGACAGGCGACCGCGCATACTGCAATCCGAGCCGACAACTAAGCCTCCAATTGCTTCAATGTGGCTAGGAAAAGGCTACGTGGCATTTTTGCATTGCGACAGGGAAAATCAGGTCCTAGGACTATCGGGCGTAGCTGCCGGTCAGGAAAGGCCTTGATCATGGTGGTATGCGCTCATCGAGAAACCGGTGAACCGGGTGAAACGGGTGAACCGGGTGAAACGGGTGAAACGGGTGAAATGGGTGAAACGGATGAAAACAGGTTTGGAAAATGAACAAATCTATGTTCTTCGGTAGGTACCATCGAAACCCCAGCTTACAAGTAAAGTGAGTCTTCGTCAGAGAAACCGGCACCACGGTGAGAGGAACGGCGGTCTTCTCGCCAAAATACAACTTCAGGGTCAAGTAATGCCTCATGCAGCTTTTGAAAATTCCACTATTATAGCTAAAGACCCTGGTTTAGCCCCAATGGGGTTTCGGCCGCAGGTGCATGTCCAAGTCCCGACTAGCCTATGATCCCACCAGCTGTCGGTGCTTTTTGTGCCCGACAAGACCACCATTTGTGGGCAGTCCCTAATACTTCGTAAGCCTGCCTCCCGAATAGCTACGCAGGACGTTTACACTCTTGTGTGGCGCAACAGGGTGTGTAGCAGGGCAGTTGAGGTATTATAGGGTAGTGCAGAGTAGTTTAGTGTGTGTTGGATCCTTAAACACTTCAAGTGGGGAAAATCATGCAGGTGGCAATCTGCAAAGGTTGTCTCGGGGGAGCGGCGAAAAATGTTGATGTATGCTAACAACCACCTAGTTCCTTCGGCCTACAGTCCCAGTTTCCAGCAACATTGGCCAGTCGCAGAAATTCGTGAGTCCACAAAAGGGCAGCGTAAAGTCGTTCTCCGGCGATTCTTTTTTTTAATAGGGCTGAAGAGGTAGGGAGTTTTGCTTGGAAATAAACCAACTCGTTCGAATGGATATTGACAGTGCAGGACTCGTGGTCCCGAACTCCATCAGTGAATGACTTTGGAACCAGCGTACTACGAAATTAACATATGGAGCATCCATCGCAGCGTCCGCGGGGAATCCAGTAGTGTGCAATTTTTTGCCGGAGAAAACTTACTCGTAGTTTTTAGTAATTAATTTGTAGTATGAAGTATCGATGTAGTATGAGTATGTAGTATGAGTATGTAGTATGAGGTTGTAGTATGCAGTACCAGTATTTATATCTAGTACTTAGCGCCTAATACTTATTACCTAAAACCTATTATGAATACCTATTACTTAAAACCTATTACCTGCTACCTTTGTTAGTTTTCAGCCTATTTCAGCATATTATATATCAGGGACATGGAACTTTGTCTCATACAAGACACCGAGCAAGGTTTTCCGCGATTGGAGAGCTTTTATATGTGGCTTCTTCCCAAACCTGCACATGCTCGCAGTCGCCAAAAATCACACCAATGTCACAACATTAGGGCTGACACATTTAACTAACATCCAACGCGTTAACAGTTACCCAGTATCTAGTGCCTAATACCTAGTAGCGTCCCAGTACCGTTCTAGTACCAATTTAGTGCGTGCCAAAAAGGCTGCAGGTCGCCATTTTGCAGCAAGCCTCGCGGCGGCCGCGCTCGATGTCGTGCAGGAGCCAACATGAATTTTTCTCCAAACAAATCATCGTCTCTCGAGTCACCTACGCTTTTCACGCTTCCCCGCTAGACAAAGGACCGTTTTTGCTATGAGCTTCTTGGCGTCCGTGATTACTGGGCGCTCCGACGATCCTGAAAAGCCGGTACGCAGCACGCCCGATCATGCTCGCAGCAAGTATCTCCGCCCCACTTTGGACTTGAACAACGACTCCAACAACACCGTTAAGTTCCAGAAAGAAGGCACCTCCAACGGCAATGCATCGCCCAGCTCATCGCTGAGGTTCTTCCTCCCGTTGGTAATGGACTCGGTCAACGACATTAGCTACAAGATCAGCGTTCCAAACTTCGCCAACCTACCGCCCCTCCGCTTGACATGCAAATACATCACGGACTTGATCCAAATCGACTCCATGACCCCCGGCGACTTGTACGCGCCTAGCCTTGCCAACCAGAATGCCGGCTTGGATAACTACTATTTCGACCACGCCAATGGCTTGGGCAGTTTCTCTCGCTTCGAGAAGGTCTCCCAGATGGACTTGCCTGATCGCTTCTTCGAGGAGTACAACTTGACCCAGTGTGCTAGCAAAATGGGGCTTTTCCCTGAGATTAACCGCGCTTGGATTGCCGTGGATAACAAATTGGTGCTTTGGAACTACAAGCTTCCCCAGTCGTCGTTCAACCAGTCCTCACAGTTCCTTACCATTGATCAGATAAGCCACTTTATTCTTTCGGTGAAGTTAGTCAAGCCGAAGCCGGGCGTTTTTGTTGCCGATGCAAATCATCTCTTAGTCATCGCCACGACCATGGACATCCACATATTTGTCGTCAAGTACGACCCTGCCTCCAACACTCTTGACATCTTCAACCCAAAGCTTTCTGTATCTGTGCAGGGCCTCATAGTCAACCAAATCATTGTCAATGAAATCACAAATGACATTTACTTCTCGGGCGACGGTGATGCCACGAACGTCTGGAGATTGGACTACTCGAATAACGCGTCTTTCATAAAGAATAAGTGTGACAAAGTCTGTCTAACCAAAAAAGGGTTTTCTTCGGTTCTTCCTATCGGGAAAATTCCTGGTTTTGATTTGTTCACCACTGAGCACGAGTCTGCGTCCGCCGCAAAGAAAGCCTCGGGTGCTCAAAAACTAGCTGCTATCCCAGAAGCGTTGGTGCAGCTAGAGATTGATGCCGAAAGAAACATTCTCTATTCGCTCTCCAACAAATCCGTCATCAGGGTGTACAAATTGGCTCCAAAACAGGAGCATTTCCTGCAGCATAGCCAGTTGACTCCGTCGGAGATCTTCAAGTCAATATCTCAGATCATTCCTGATTCAGCTAACATCAAATCCTTCCTGAAGTTTAAAATCGTTAGCATCTCCGCTGTTACTCAAAAAGAGTCGTTGAACGTTCTGCTCATAGCTATCACTAACTATGGTAACCGCATCCTTCTCAGATTTGGTGGTCCAACTTCTTATTCATCCTTCATGTCTACCACTTCCACTTCGCTGTCAATAAAATTGTCCGTCGCCAGCATGAAATTCCCGCCCTCGAAAGAGGAGGCAAAGATGAATCCTGAGCTAGACTCCTTCACGAGGGTCAAACAGTATGTCGCGCTGATGATCAGTAATCAGCAGAACTCAGAGCTTTTGAAAAATACAAAACTAGGAAAAATCATCAGTCCGGGCGTTTTTCTAGCTGTGAAGAAGACCAAAAATAGCGATCTTCTTTTCATAAGTTCAGTTAACTATGGATTTCTCAAGCACAATCACAAACTAGTGGAGGATGCCGAGTTGATAAATCTTGGCTCCCCTGTTACGAGTTCCAACTCGTCTCCTTTGATCGTCAACGACATTGTTCAGTTGACGCCCTCTATGAATGCCTCTGATTCTCCAAGTGGCTACGCAAATGTGCTAGCAGCTCAGTACAGCAAAAAACCCCTCGAGTTTGCAGTGTTGACTAATTACGGTATCAGCATCTACCAGTACAGAACATCGGATAAGATCATTGGGTCCTTGAAAGAAAACGTCATTGAGAATTTCATTGACGAAAACGGATTCGAGGAAACATGCTCCACTCTATTATATTTGGCCTGCTCTTCTGGCAATTACAGTCCAGACGCTTTCCAAAGCAAAGCCCAATTCCTCTTCTCCCACGCAGGAAACGATGCTCGCTCGGCTCAGCCACAGTCCAACAACCAGAATCTGCAACAACTTGTTCCCACTTCGGACCCACAACCTTTGTTGGAAAAAGTGATACTCAGCGATCGATTCTACGGCACATGCTTGCTCATATCTAGGATTTTCAGGGAGCATTGGAATACGAAGGTGTTTTCTCGGTTGCCGCACATCACAAGCTTACCTGATGGGTCAATAGACATCTCTTCAGTCAAGGAGGACAATCTTCTTATAAACGGGCTCAATATTGAGAAGCAAAAAGTGGAATATTTCATCGGGTCGGTAATTGTGCTCCTTGAGTTTTTCAATGACAATTTGAACAAAATTCCCGGGCTCAGCGCGCCAAAGTATAGCTCTGATCCTTCCAAGGTCGAGAATGAGGTGTGTACCAGAGCAGAGCATATTGCATTCACATCAATCGTGAGGTCCTTGAATTCTATGAAAGAGGCGCTTTCTTTCATCATGGTTCTCATTGAGGAGACTCAGACCAAGCCTGATAACTTCAACGAGATCTTCAGGTTCCTTTCACTCACAAACCAATTGAATTTGTTGACATTGAAGTTCTCGGACCTCCTTCTTCCTAAAATGGAAGTGCGGAAACTCATTAAAGACTTGCTATCATCGATCATCAATAAGACTATATTGAATGGAGGGTCTATTGATCTCATCGCCTCCTCGTTGCAAGGGCGGTGTGCTTCGTTTTGCTCCAAGGACGATGTATACATCTTTAAGGCCATCGAGAATTTGACAAGAGCAAAGAACATCGGCAATAGAGACAACGAACTCAAAGTCAAGTGTCTTCATAGTGCAGTGGCTCTCTTCGAACAAGCAAGTGGCTCTCTCACATTGGAGAACATTGAAAACTCCATCGATATCATGTTATCACTCGACTTCTATACGGGGGCCATTGACTTTTTATTGAAACTTTCGAAGAAACTTTACGGCATCCTGAGCGTGCAGACGGAGAGTATTGTTTTAGGGACGGGCGAGAGTAATGCAAGTGATGTTAAAAGCAGATTGGAGGACAACAATCAAAAGCGGTTACAGCTCTACGACTTTGTCTTTAAGATTCTCACGAATCTTGACTCCAAGGTTATCAAGATCACCGAGACAGGCAACCAACTCATGATCAACGAATTAGTGGAGACGAGAGATATTGCCTACGACACTTGTTTCGCGTCCACCGACAAACTCTTTCACTATGAGTTTTATCAATGGTTTATCAACCATGGATGCAGCGAGAGATTGCTTACAGTCGAGACTCCATACATCCTACCATTTTTGGAACACGCGTCACAGGACAACCTTGATTTGTCGCAGCTTTTATGGTTGTACCACGCCAAAAGAGAGAATTACTTCCAAGCAGCCAAGATCCTCTATTCACTTGCCATCTCGGAATTTAGTCTCACCATGAGGCAGAGAATCGAATTTTTGTCCAGAGCAAATGGATTTTGCAACTGCACGTGCCCGCCAAGCTTAAGACAAGAATTGACGCAGCTCTCAACCTTGATTCGAGAGTTGTTTGAAGTCGGAAATGTGCAATTGAACTTATTGCAAACGATTCAGACCGACTCACGAATAAGTCCTAAGAATCAGGAAATAGCCATGAGCAGGCTCAACTACAAAATTCGCAATGCTAGCGAACTATTCAATGGGTTTGCGGACCCCTTGGGTTATTACGAGATCTGTCTTATCATATTCTATATCTCTGACTACAAGAACCCAGATGAGATTCTCAAAAGATGGGAATTATTATTCGAGAAGATCTACTACGATTTCTCCCAAGGTGTCGGACAGGACCCAGTGGGAACACGTCTCAGTGAAGCATTGATTTCTGTCGGGGTGAAGATTCACAGCAACGACATGGTGTTTCCGGTCAGCAACTTGATCAAGTTGATGTGCAAATACATCTTGATTGCTGTTGAAGAAAACGGAGCGGCCACTCCCCGTGCAGGGATTGTGGTTGATACCTTCCTCAAGTGTGGGATCTCTTTCGAAAGCATCTACGTGACAATGAAGCTTGTGATCCAGAACGGAGCGCATTCCCTGCAAACGGGACTCATAAAGTATTTGAAGAGCAGCGAAATGGTGTATTTGATCCAGGTGTGGTGCCAAAGACACAAGAACATACGTGACTTTGTTGATATGGACAAGGTGGCCACAATGACAGAGTACTCGATCCAGGACGACCCGCTCGAGACGTGGATGAGAACACAAGGGAGCTGAAAAAAAAGCATTCATGGGTATATAATTGAATAGAGGACTTTACACATCACGGTGGGCCACTTCAAAGAATCAGAAATGAATAACTTGCACTTTCACGCCTGCGGCACCTCCAGAACCGTATCCAGCAGATACTTTCCACGGGTCAAGTGAGATCGTAGAACTCACCCTTCTCTTGGTCATAGTGTTCATTTTGGAACGGCCGGAGCGTGTTCACCGGTAGAGGCTCATAGGGAACCTTGGCCCCGATCAAAGGAAGAATGCCGTCAACAATAAGTGACACGCCGTTGGCTTCATAGCCTCGAGGCATGATGACATCGGCCCGTTCTTTCGTCATGGCGATGTAGTCGGCCATCTCCTGGCGGGCACCATGGAGGTACGAGTTGACCACGGACTCTAGCGAGGAGGGCTCCGAGGCCGCGGATCCCTCGCCGGAGCCCAACACATCGCGCTTGATCCATCGGATGAGCCTGGTGTCCGCATCGCTATCGATGTACACCTTTATCTGCGACATGTTGCACACTTGTTTGTCGTAAAGGGCGTAGAGACCATGGACGATGATGAGCCTGCGTCCGGCCGGCTGCAGGCACAAGTGGGACCTGATGGCGGCGAAGTCGAAGCGGGACGGCTTCAAGGAGAGCACGTGCTTTTGCCCCGTGGTTATAGCCGACGTTTTGGAGCAGTCCAGCGTGGTCACGATGCTAGGGTCCATGTACCGCTTCATGTCTAACACCTCGATATGCACGCCGGCCAAATCGGGGAGCCGCTGCAACTCGGCCTTGATGTGATGCGCGGTTGTTTTCTTGCCGGCCGCATGGCCTCCGCCAATCAATACAACCAAGTTGCTCATGGCACTGGATATGGGCGGGTGGGGCAGTGTGTGGCAGTGGGTGTAGGCGGTGTGTGGCAGTGGGTGTAGGCGGTGCATGCTCGCGTGCAGGCCCAGTGCATGAGCACCGCCGGAGGATGACGCAGCATTGATCCACCACGCCGATCTTTTGGGCTCGCCAAGAAGCACGGGGTAAAGGGACCCCGACATGAATGGTCCCCTGCAAAGAGCCCGCAGAATCACAACGGATGTGGACAGAGGGGTGCCCTGTTGGGTGGTGCTGTGCGTCGCAGCACCTGCCTCATGCGCGATGACTCCAGTGCTCAGGCCATCACCACTCACTCCACAGGTCCCACCCAAGCCTCCACCCAAGCAGCCAGCCATGGAGTTCGACCGAGCTTCCGACAATGACATCCAGTTCTCGTCCAAAAGCACCAAGAACATCAAGGTCCATCGCACGTTCGAAAGCATGCGCTTGAAGCCCGAATTGCTCAAAGGCATCTATGCGTACGGCTTCGAGGCGCCGTCAGCCATCCAGAGCAGGGCCATCATGCAGATTATCTCCGGCAAGGACACCATTGCCCAGGCTCAGTCGGGCACCGGCAAAACCGCCACGTTCTCCGTGGGCATGCTCCAGGTGATCGAGACAGGCACGCGCCTGTGCCAGGCGCTTGTGTTATCGCCCACGCGAGAGCTAGCGCAGCAGATCCACCATGTGATCATGAACTTGGGCAGCTACATGAATGTGCAGACCCACGCGTGTGTTGGCGGCAAGCAGGTGGGCGAGGACCTGAAGAAGTTGGTGCAGGGCCAGCACATCGTCAGCGGAACCCCCGGCCGCATTCTTGACGTGATCAAGCGCCAGAACCTTGGCACACGTGGCATCAAGATGATGATTTTGGACGAGGCAGACGAGTTGATGACCAAGGGCTTCAAGGAGCAAATCTATGAGATCTACCGACACCTCCCGTCGGCGGTGCAAGTGGTGGTTGTCAGCGCCACGTTGACGCGCGAGGTGCTTGAGATGACGTCCAAGTTCACCACGGACCCCGTCAAGATCTTGGTCCGCAAGGAGGACGTTTCGTTGGAGGGCATCAAGCAGTACCAGATCCAGTGCGAGAAGGAAGAGTGGAAGTTCGACACCTTGTGCGACTTGTACGACTCGCTCACCATCACCCAGGCGGTGATCTTCTGCAACACGAAAACCAAGGTCACGTGGCTCGCCGACCAGCTCCGCACGGCCAACTTTGCCGTGGTGTCCATGCATGGCGACATGAAGCAGAACGAGCGGGACACCGTGATGAAGGACTTCCGCTCAGGCGCCTCGAGGGTGCTCATCTCCACGGACGTGTGGGCCCGCGGCATTGACGTGCAGCAGGTTTCTCTTGTGATCAACTACGATTTGCCTTTGGACAAGGAAAACTACATCCACCGAATCGGCCGGTCTGGGCGCTTTGGGAGAAAAGGCGTGGCCATCAACTTGTTGACCAGCTCCGATGCCCCGGAAATCCGCCTTCTTGAGAAGCACTATAAGATCAAAATCCGTGATATGCCGTCGGATCTAAGCGCATTGTGATGCGAGCCGAAGCCTGGAAAGGCCTTTTGTTGGCCATGTCACGACACGGCTTCTCCGCCGCTGACCACACTACTTCTCCTTTTTCAGCCAATACGCCATCGTGGTCCACTGAGCTGCCCCTGGTGTCACGGGGCTTGCAATGTGGGCGGCTGATTGCAGGCTCTTTCTACATCCGTAGACCGTGCTTGTAGCGAGTCTTTGCATTGGTTAGCGTGAGGGTCTTGACTGCGAAATGCACTGACCTGCCATCACAAACTTCTGGCACCGCCATACTGCACAGTGGCATGCCCCAACTACGAGGAGAAGCCCTGGGTCCAGTAACCAATCAAATGCACCTATTGCAAGCTCAAGCAAGCTGGCTCTAGAAACCAGCCGAATGCAACTTGTGCAAGCTGGGTCCCAAGGGTGGTATGCAGGCTCTGGCCTAAGCCTCGCGCTGGGACACTTTGCCGGGACCACTTGAAACTCTGTGAATACACTCTTTGTTGGGGAGCTCTTAGTGGCTGAAGCGCTCCTATGGCTAAACACTACTCCTATCAACCGTGTGGACCCACTCATCGGCCTCTATATGTACTCCTGGGGATTTGTTTGCTGTGACCATCCAGGTTCATGTGCCCGTCCAACGCCTGCTCCAAAATACTTTGCCGGCCAATCCTATTTTCGTGGCCCAATTCCTGTATTCCTATATATCACGTTCCAGGCTCTATCTTGGTGACTCTGACCCGTGTCGTCCATCTGTAGTGGGCTTAATCTTGGCCCAAATGAGCGCGCGGGTCCTCGTCTTCGAAAAGCACTCGAAGTACTGCATGGAAACAATGCAATAGCTTTTACTAGTCTATGCCGGGGAAGTGAGGGGTTTGAACGTTTTGGGGAGGCCACTTAATCTCCTGCGTCCCACACCGCTGTCTCGGCGAGACGCCTACACCTGGTCGTGAAAGCGCTGTAATATGGGCCTTTATCCAGTTGTCGTCTACGCGAGCCACATGCAGTACGCTTCTTGCAGCCAGGGGGATGCTACACAAAAGGACATTGCATGCCGCTATACAATGCCGCCTCCCTCCAAGGGTTGCCAATGTACTTTCGGCATCATCACCTGGGCCCACGTTCGCCTCCACCCGTTTGTAGCGAGAAGTCCGGGCGGCTGAACCCGGGCTTGCGTGCGTCAGCGGACGGTTCACGTGAGGCATCGCGGTTTCACGAATCTTTTTTTTTTTGGCCTGGAGCCCGCGAGCTGCAACCACCATCGGATTCTTCCCGTCACAAACCATGGATCCTCAATACCTTTCTGCTTTGGAGGAGACCCTCAAGCAGACGTTCGAGCCAGCCACCGTCAAGCTGGCAACTGCAAAATTGTCCAAGGACCTCTACTCCAACCCCTTGGCTTTGCCCTCCCTCTTGCACATTTTACAAAATGCCGAGCAAGACCAGTTGAAGCACTTAGCCGCCGTCGAATCCAGAAAGCTTGTCTTTACAAAATGGGAGGCCGTTGATCCCGCCTTGAAAGCCCCGATCAGGAGTTCCTTATTGCAAAATACTTTTAGCCAGCCCTCCAAGATGATCAGGCACTCGTCGGCCCGTGTGATTGCTGCGATTGCTGAGTTTGACTTGCAGGAGAACTTCTGGCCCGATTTGTTACCTTCCTTGATTCTGGCCGTGCAGGGTTCTGACATCACGGCCAAAGAAACCGCGGTGTTTTGCTTGTACACATTGTTGGAGACACAAGCGCCTGCTTTGGGTGCTCACAAAGATGACTTCTTGTCGTTGTTCTCTGGTTTGTTGAACGACCAGTCCCAAGAGGTGCGCGTCAATGCTGTCTTGTGCTTGGACTGTCTCTCGCAGGCTATCGAAGAAGACGAAGATATCAACAACGGTCTTGCCTCGAAATTCAAGGCGGCAATTCCCGGCATTCTTGTCGTAACGAAGGACATGATTCAGGCCGATGATTCCGAAAAGACCAAGGGTTGTTTTGACGTGTTGAACAATCTCATTTTCTTGGATAACAAGTTGGTGGGCGAAGAAGTCTTTCCTATGATTGAGTTTGTCTCGGAGATCGCTGTCAACACCTCTTTGGATGAAGAATACAGATGCATGGCCTTGCAGTTCTTGATTACGGTTGCTTCTTACAGAAAAACAAAAATTTCTTCTGGAAACTTGGGTCCTCGCCTCACTGCTATTGCTACCAAGGTGGCCAGCGAGGAAACTGACTTGGAGGACGAATTGAACAACGAGGACGAGGAAAACGAGAACGAAGAAAACGTCCCTGCCACTTTAGGCTTAAGGTTGATGGGCGTATTGTCTAGCGAGTTGCCTCCTTCGCAGGTTGTTGCTCCATTGTTTGAGTCCTTGAACTCGTTGGTGCAATCTGCCAATCCTTTTGCTAGAAGAGCAGGCTTTTTATGTATCGGAATCGCCTCTGCTGGTGCTCCTGACTACTTCGCTACCAATGTTGCCAAGATTGTCCCCGTGGTGATTAATGGTATGCGTGACCCAGAGATTGCTGTCAAGGTGGCCGCTGTTAGAGCAGTATCACAAATGGCCTCCGAGTTGCAAGACAATATTGCTGATTACCACGAACAGCTTTTGCCTCTTATTATGAATATTATCGACTCTGCATCCCATGTTATGACCTACAAACACGCGTGCTACGCTTTGGACGGAATCATTGAATTCATGAGCCATGACCATATTGCTGTCTACATTGAACCTTTGATGCAGAAGTTGTTCTCCATGTTGCAAAGCGCTCACTCCTCTTCTTTGAAAGCTGCCATCGTGTCTGCCATCGGTTCCACAGCTTTTGCAGGGGGTAAGAGTTTCATCCCATACTTCAACGACTCCATCAGAGTCTTGGAGCCTTTCATTTCCAATGCTAGCCAAACTCAGGGTGTTTCGAACGACGACATCGAGTTGAGAGCAATCACTTTCGAGAACATCTCCACTATGGCCAGAGCAGTGGGTACTGAGCCTTTCACTCCATACGCCACCCCATTGGTTGAGGCTGCTTACTCCTCCATTGCATCTGAGAACGCCAGAATCAGGGAATCGGGTTTTGCTTTTATTTCTAACATGGCAAAGGTTTACGGTTCTGAGTTTGCTGGTGTTTTGGACGAGATCGTACCAAGGATCTTGATCTGCTTAGAGCAGGAGGAATTCTCTTTC
Organism: Metschnikowia sp. UFMG-CM-y6306; assembly: GCA_009756535.1. Taxonomy (NCBI): domain Eukaryota; kingdom Fungi; phylum Ascomycota; class Pichiomycetes; order Serinales; family Metschnikowiaceae; genus Metschnikowia; species Metschnikowia sp. UFMG-CM-y6306. Next base: position 99,172 of record WFIW01000016.1, on the reverse strand, counting down.
GGAAATGGAGATGGTGAAGACGATGACCTTCCCGGTGATGATGAAGACGAGGAGGATATTGAGAATAACTTTAAATTTAACTCTGGTATCACTCTTGAGAAGGAAATCGCCTGCGCCGCCTTGGCGGAATTGGCTATGGGAACTGGTGCCGCCTTTGCCAAATTTGTGGAGCCATCCTTGAAGACTTTGGCTGAACAAGCAGAAACCTCTTATGGTATGAGAGAAGCCGCCATGAATACGCTTTGGAAAATCGTGCGTGCTATGTTTAAAGCCACGTATGGTGACAATTTCAAGGCGCCAAAAGGCGTACCACAGCAGGCATATGTCGATGCCAATATCTTGCAGTTGATCGAGCAAGTAAGAGCCATCACCGTGACCAACTTGGAGGACGAGTTCGAATTCGGCTTGGTCACTTGTGATTTGGAAAATCTCACAGAGGCCATCTCCCAATTTGGTATCATTGCTCTTGTCTCGAATGCTTCCAACACTGAAAGTCTCGAGAAAGTTTGTGTGCTGTTGATGAGCATTTTGAAGAAAGAGCATGTTTGTCAAATCGACGATGAAGAGCCAGTCGATGATGGCGAGGACTCCTCCGAAGCCGATTCCATGTTATACGAATCTGCTTTAGAGGTTTTGATCACATTGTCTCTTGAACTCGGTCCCGAATTCCTCAAGGTGTTCAGCTCTTTCAAGAACATCATCGTTGCCGCAGTCACTTCCAAGTCCAAGAACAAGAGAGTCAGTTCCATTGGCGCCTTGGCGGAGATTTCAGTTGGATTGAAAGAATCCAACCCCTACGTCGAGGAGCTCTTGCAAGTGTTTAGTGACAGATTGGCCAACGACGTCTCTTTGGAAGTCAAGGGTAATGCTGCATACGGCGTGGGCATCTTAATAGAAAACAGCACTGCTGACTTCTCTGGAAGTTACCAACAGATCTTGGAAACCATGTTCCATTTGATGAACAAGGCCGATGCAGAGTCAAAGAATGAAGATGGTGAATCTGCCGAGATTGTGAACAGAGCCAACGCCAACGCATGCGGATGTGTTTCCAGAATGGCCTTGAAAAATGAGTCTGCTGTTCCATTAGAGCATGTGTTGCCTGCTTTGTTGAACCATCTTCCATTGGAGGCAGGCCCAGAAGAGAATGTGCCTATTTTGACGTGGATCATCAAATTATACGGAGACGGAAGCCCCGCCATCGATGCTCACAGCGAAAAGGTGATTCTGATTCTAGCCGACATGTTCAAGAAAGAAGCCGACAGAGTAAAGTTGGTGAAAGAGAGTACTTTGGGTAGGGAGGAAAGCCTCGAGAAGATGAAGCAATTCAACAATGACGGCTTGAAGACGAAGGTGGTGGACTTGTTGAAGTTCTTGAACCAAAAATACCCCAGTGTCATTGCCAGCCACGAAATCTTGAAGTCTGTGGTTGCTTAGTTATATGGAATTAATTGTTTTAGGTCTGAACTGTAGGCGCTTCTCAATGAGCATGTCAACATTAGAGGTCAGAGACTATGATTCTGTCAACAGCAGAGCTTAGCGACCATGAATTACAGAGAATTACAGTAACCGAGAATGGCAAAACTGATGAGAAAGTGTGTACGAGAATAGCCATCACTCAAGGCAGTCCCTTTTTTGGCGCAGCTTACCCTTGCAACCCCGAGCGTTCATGTGCTAGCCACATAGAGCCAACAGTTTTTTAATTGGTCAGGGGGTGCATAATTGGAGGCATGCATGATTGAAGGGATGCTTAACTAAGTGGAACGCATGCAAGATTCTCGTCTTTCGATGCACCATACCACACTCGATGCGACGAGGTTCCCGATTGGGACTTCAAAGGCACTTAGCTGCGACGCAAGTGATCGCAAATTTTATTTCGGCCCCAATATGATTTTGGATAAGTAGAAGCAATGCCGCTCCAATGTGCTGTCCACAGACACTTTCTGTGTATAAGACCCATCTCTTGATTCCGAAATGATCGATTCTAAAGGCCTGGCTCTTGCCGGCTTTTCATTCATGGCGTTTGTTGTGTTGATCCCGCCCTTTTTCTTCCACGTCCGCCAGAAAAATATTCCTGCCTGGAGTCTTATTTTCTGGTTTCTTTACAGCAATCTAGTTGCTTTCATAAATGCTTTGATATGGAGTGGCGAGAACTTCAACGAAGGCTTCGAGGGCCACGGGTACTGCGACTTGGTGGTGAGAATCCTGAGCGGCTCCACTGTGGGCGAGCTATGTGCCACAGCATGTATGATTTTCAATCTTTACTTGATTGTGGCCGCCAAGTCGCACGGAATCTTTGCTCCGGACTCCAGATCAAGGACCATCATCAACATCTTCATGTGTTGGTTCAATCCCCTTCTCCTCATGGGCATCTCCGTCATTGTGCAACAGAACCGGTATAATGTGGTGAGATACCGTGGATGCACCATCTTCTATAAATACCACGTGGGGGCAGTCACGTTGGTGTCGATATGGAATATCTTGTGGATATTCACTGCCATTGTGTTTGCGGTCTTGACCATCTTCACCATCTTCTGGAAGAGAAATGACATTCTGGACTTGTTGAGGTGCACCAACTCGGGACTTAACATGCGCAAGTTTGCTCGCTTGATTATCTTTGGGGTGTTGATCATAACTGTTCTTTCTCCGGTGGTGCTTTTGAGTTTTGCTACCGACTTGCAATCGGTCTCGTCCACCGACGACGTCGTCAAAGCATATGTCAGCCAGATTCCCTGGAGCCAGGTCGTGGCTCTTCAAACCGACGACCTGAACTATACCACTCGGATTATAGAGATTGTCTTGTCCTTCACGATCTTTCTCCTCTTTGGCCTTGGATCCGAGGCTCTATTAATGTACCGATCGTTTCTCTCCCGCGTGGGCTTATGGCGTCAAAAAGATGTACAGCCACAGGAGCTCTATGTGGAGAAAGAGTTCGACGAGACCAGGTATTCGAGCAAACATACAGAAAATTCCGAAACCACGCTTGGAATGGACTTCACTGAAATCAAGGAGTTTGAGCGTTTGGTGTTTGACGATTTGTCGCCCACATCAACCGTGTGAAACAAACTCTGCGTCGTTTTTTATAGTAATAGTCTCTTGAATGTTTTTTGAAACTGCGTAGCCTCAACTTTGCCCTGGGTGATCTTCATTGCTTGGCCCACGAGAAACTTGATCGACTTATGTTTCCCCTGGCGGACCTTTTGCACCACGTCCGCGTTTTCCGCTATGACTTCATGGCATATCTCCTCAACTGCTACGCTCAAATCGGCCTCACTAGCATCAACAGAAGCCAAGTCAAAGTGCTCGACCAACTGGGGAACGGTGAGGCGTCGCAAATCAGGCGACTGGATCATGGAACTCAAAATCAACTTGGCAGAAGTGTTGCTTATAGCGTTTTTCAGAATCAAGTGTAGTAAGTCGGCGAGTTTCTCGGGCGGAATCACGTGGAGGTCCACAGGCAAGTCGAACTTCTTGAATGTTCCGATGAGCTCGTGGAAAAACCAGTTGTTTGCAAACTTGGGCACAGCGCCCTTTTGCACCCCATGCAACTCATGCAACCGCTGGTAGTATTCGAGATACGGCTTGGAATCCACCAAAAACCGCGCATGTTTTTTCTCCAACAAATACGGCTCACTCATCAACTTCCTCATGATCTCGTCCGGAAGTTCCGCTAGAGTATGTGCGATTTCATGCGTGATTTGCGGATCCACATGGATTCTGGCGAGCTCCATATCTGGAAAGTAGCGATAGTCCACCGCATCTTCTTTCGACCGGGTGCGCACGGTCTCCGTGCCGTTCCAGCTCCGAGTCTCCTGGGGAATCTTGGCCTCAGGAGAGCTCTTGAGTATATCCACCTGCCTGGTGTACTCGTACATTGCAGCGGCGGTGATTTCAGATGTGCTGCCCAAGTTCTTGATCTCCACTCTGTTTCCTCCCTGCACACTGACATTGACATCACACCTCAAGGCCCCGTTTTCTAAGTCGCCCGAGCATATGCCAAAGTGGGACATGATAGTGATGTATTTCTTGACAAAGGCACGAACCTGAAGCAAGTGATCGAAATCAGGCTTGGTCACCAACTCTATCAAGGGCACGCCTGCCCGGTTGTAGTCCACGCTGACCTGGGCATCGTACTCATTATAGTTCAACTTGGCGGTATCTTGCTCCAACTGGATCTGCTCGATGCGAATTCTCTTGGGTGCCATGACTTCGTCGAACTCCGAGTGAAGATCCAAGTGGCCGCCCTGGGCCAAAGGACGGAAATGCTGTGTAATCTGGTACCCCAAAGGTTGATCTAGATAAAAATAGTGTTTTCTGTCAAAGGCAGACACCGCATTGACATTGCACTTGAGCACCGTGGCTGCCTTCAATGCCAAGAGGAGTGCCTCTGGGTTTAGCGTGGGAAATGTGCCCGGCAAGGCGACATCGAAGTAGGATGCATTGGTGTTTGGAGGAGCTAGTGGGTTGTTTTTCGATGCCGAGAAGAGCTTCTGCCTGGTCTGGAGCTGCGTGTGTATTTCTAAGCCACACTTGAAGGAAAATCCCGGCTCAGGGCGCCATTTCTGGAGAGCTTTAGATAGCATGAGGCATCAAGTCAACTTGTTGGCTGTCGGCGTGCGTGTGTGTGGAGTGCGCAGAGGTGACTGCGCGGGTATCTATGTGCACTCCCTGGCTCCCCACAAGGGGTGACGATAAGATATCCCTTCCCTCACACCCTCACTTCCCCTACATCTCATTTGCCACAAGCCCCTCTAGCGCAATTCCCTAGTAAGCCCACCTTCGAACCAGCGTATATTCCCAGAGGTCCTGCGGCACCTATCCTTTTGTGCTAAGTGTATGTTGACTTGCCATCTCCTGGACCTCCCCCGTCCTTCCCCAAACAGAGGTTGCTTACATTGTGGAGCATCGCGGGCCACGTGGATGCACCGGGGCGAAGCTATCATGGCGCCAGGTGTTCGCAATGACAAACAATGCATACTAACATCTAGATTACTATGAGATCCCAATTCAAGGACGAGAACTCTTTTGGTATGTATGCGCCTGTCGTGCTCTTTGCGTGCCACTAACATCTAGAGAAAAGAAGCTCCGAGTCAGCCAGAATCTTGCAACGGTTCAATGACCGGCTTCCCGTGATTTGCGAGAAGGTTGAGAATTCCGACATCCAAGAGATCGATAAAAGAAAGTATTTGGTTCCGGGCGACTTGACCGTGGGCCAGTTTGTATACGTGATCAGAAAGCGCATCAAGTTGCCCTCCGAGAAGGCCATATTTATATTTGTCAATGATGTTTTGCCTCCTACAGCTGCGTTGATGAGTAGCATCTACGAGGAGCACAAAGATGAGGATGGATTCTTGTACATTTTGTACTCGGGCGAGAATACTTTTGGGCAGGTGGACATGAGCGACATGGATTGGTCGCAACTCTCTGCGCACGAATGAGCAAGTTTCATTGTTTGGCCCTTGTGGGCGCCAAAGCTCAAGTATAGCTTTGACATAATAGCTAGGATGTCCGCATTTAAGAGCGAGTATGACTGGTTCTGCTCTCCATCGACGCATCTATACGGCATGTGACTGTGTGTAACAAAGCGTGGGCTCATGCCTGAATGGTAGCCTCCCCATCCTTCTCCAATAACAAGCGCACATTGTCTTTGACCAAGTCGTCACGAGCGTGACTCTCAAGGTACTTTTGTAGGCGAGCCATTGTCGACGACTCTACATCACTCAGGATCTCGGAGAGCCCAATGGCCTTCATGACTTTCTCAGTGTAACTTAGGGAGAAGCTGAAGCCCACAATGAGCGTATCGTACTGCTGGCCGAGTTCTCCATCGAGCCCGTAAGTGATTATTGACTCGTACTGCTTCCGGTAGCGCTTCATATTGTCAAGTGTCTGCTGCGGGTCTTTTTCCGAGATGGGCTCGAAGTACAAGAGGTAACTCTCCTCCAAGAACACCAGGCCAAGGGAATACTCTGGAGGAACTGGCGCCAGCTTACCAGTGAACACATAGAAACCAAACGTAAGGGCCACGAGGAAGAGGAGCATCTGGAACAGTCTGGGCCCGAAACTAGATCTGCTGGACAGGGAAACAAGCACCATTTCGAACGTGCTTAAACGAGGAGGGGTTGTGGGTAGGGAGTTTATGATTGCGAACCTTGTAGGTTTCGCGTCGCGCCCCGCCAAGTGCATCTGCCTCAAGACTGACTGTCTATCATTCGAAGCATGTCACCCCTGAAGCCTTAACTCGATCAAAATAAAGTCATACGAGGAGAAAGAGAGCCTTGGTTCATTCTGTATAGTGCTGAGAGTGATAAAAGGGGAGATGGACATGGGATAGAAAATGTGAAAGAGAATATGGAGTTGATTGGTGGGGAATGTAGGAAGTGAGGTAAGAGGAGTGCGGCTAGAGGAAGTGATGTATTAGAGGTAGTAGATAGTGAGCCAGAAAAGTGACCAGTGAACCTGAAAAGTGACTAGCGAGCGTGGAAGTCACTTTGGAGCCCTGAGCGAGACGAAAAGGCAGAATCCATTTGGTGCATCTCGGCTAGCGAGCTTCAACGAAGTCCTTTGAAGCAGGGAGACCGACAACGAAGCGCCCGTCATGTGACGAGACCATCATACGAAGAGCCCGAAGATTCCGGAGAACCCATCATTTAATGACCAGACAAAGACCGACTGCCCGAAATTATCACTTCTCGCGATCTAAGGCCTCAACCAGCCAAGTGCAACAGATAAAACTAACACTTGGATATCAACACCTAGCTACTGAAGACATGATATCGGGGTATTATGCAACCTAGCTCGCCTGAAAAGAATTGGATTTGGTCGGTTATTGAGAAAGTTAACAATTGCGTCTCATTTTATACTACATGCATCAACCCATCTTCTTCTAAAAGCACACGCTGACGTTTTGGGTAACATGCATGCCGCCCTGGCTCGGGTATTTCTTGTCTAATTCGCGGCTTTACCATGGCAGCTGTATGAGGACTCCACCCTGGCGACGGCCAAGCAGGAGGTAAATAGGAACTTCAAGGCACTCCAACTGCACAATCAACCCGCTCCGTTGATTCTTTCAACGACTAGATGCAAAATCCGACCCAAACAGGTGTTTTGCAAGGCACTCTTACGTGTCAAGGAGTCACGGAATGGTTGAAACAAGACTGTTTGCAGCTGAGGTCCTGCATACCCATGCGCAGTAATTTATGGGTCGCGGGCCCAGTATTTTACTGCGATGTCGCTTTGGGTCGAGTCAATGATAAAAGCAAGATCCTGGTTCAAGACATAGGAATATGACCAAGACGTTCGGCGAGGAAGCTCATTTCATCGGGAAAACTCTCAATCCGACGACGTCATAGTACTGGAGGTATGCATTGTGGAAGGGGAGTGAAACATGTAGAGGGTGAAACGTGGTGGGTGAAACGGGGAGCGAATGAAACTGAGAGTAGAGAGTAGAATTAGCGCAGTGCTTTTCATAGTTTTCAAGCCCCGCGGCGAAGCGATTCCAAGCGCACTAGCGAAATAGAACAAGCTCCTAAGGTTGCCTTCCATGCACTACTTTTGGGAAGGGTAGTATCAATCAAAGGACAATGCAAGGAATAACCGAAGAAACTGACCTGGTTCCTGGCGGTCCTTGTGTAGCGCCTTGCTGGGAAATTGCTTTTTTTCCCTTGAGGTGTTTCGAACCGTTTTGCCGAGCCGGTTTGACCTCTAGTCCGTTCGAAGCTGGTACGAACGCTTTGAAACATAGTTTATGGAGAGTCAGCAAGGTGGAAAAAATTTTTATAAATAATGTGACGTTTAGGAATCCCAATTGAAATCATGACGATGTTACGGACTGGTTGATATGAATCAAGTGATTTCAGAGAGATCGGGCCCAAACCATGCTATTCAAAAAACATAGTATGGCTCTGTGCAACTTGTTGATGAGGTCTGGTCCTCAAATGGTAGTCCGGAAAGGGTTCCCAATCCAACAGGCAAAGCAAATCCATATACTGGGCGGAGTCGGAGTTGGAAAGACGAGAATACGGGAACAGCACAAATCAGTAAAGGAAAGGGCCAAAGCTCTCTGAAAGAAGGCACGTTTGCAAATAAAGGTTAAACTATATGAGAAGCTTTTGTTCACCTGAATTTGTATTACACCTCAGCTTGTACGATAGTAGATGCGGTCCTATTGTAGCATTGAGGAAGCAGACTTCTAGAGAAGCAGACTTTGGGTAATTTTGGGTGGGTGATTACAGGAATAATGGAAACCATCGTACTTCAATAAGAGATTTGGAATGTCCGCATGATTCTGTATTTTATTTGGACACGAGATTGGTGACTCATGATTTCACAGAAATATTGAGCACTTCGCAAATATTACAAAACACGAGCGCCTTTATTGATGACAAAAATAGCAGAATCTTAAAAATGACTGGTTATTTTATATCAAAGTCTATAAGATAAGGAATAGCCAATTTGTGTTACATAGGCTTCACATGCTGCGTATTGGAGGATGTAGAGGGCCTGGGCCCAGGATTAGATACTCGAACTGTGCGCTACGATCGAGGGCAAATTAGTGATGACACAGGTGCTATATTACATGTTAAGTGTCCACATCGTGTGTGAAGAGTAAGAGGTAAAGTAAGGATGAAAGTGGGTAAAAGTTATAGTGAGTGGGAAGGGGTTATGGTAATTAATAGTGTTGGCACGCAGTGCGGATGGTGTGAGGAATGATGGGGAGGTGAGATATCAATCAATATGCAGCTTGGCTCAAGACGTATGCTTGCGCGAGATTTCCTCAACCATGGCCCTCATTTCTTGCTTGCGCTGCTCGGAACACCAGGAGCCGTTGATGCCGTTCAAAGCAATGGTGCACCATTGGGCCTTGGAGAAGCCGAATCGCGTGTGCACCGCAACGTAGTTGTCCAAAATGTAGCCTCCGAAGTAGGCTGGGTCGTCGGAATTGATGGAAAACGGGATCTGGCGATCGAGAAAGGTCTTGATGGGGAGCTCGGACACATCCTTCACCACTTGCAATTTCACATTCGACATGGGGCACATGGTCAACAAGGTGTTGGAGCGGGCCAACCTGTCCATCAAGTCCGGGCTGTTTGCAGACTGCACGCCGTGGTCGATACGGGTCACGCGAAGATCATCCAACGCAGCGGAGACGTACGTGTGGTCGCCTTCCTCTCCGGCATGCGCAGTCAAGCCAACGGCGGGATACCTCTCCTTTACCAAGGCGTAGCACTCCTTGAAGAGCTGGGGTGGGAACGGCTTCTCCGACGAGTCGAGGCCCAAGCCATGTAACGTGCCGTCCTGGAAGTACTTGTGTGCGCTCCGGATGGTCTCCAAGCCTGCGCTGGCCGGCAAATGCCTAAGCAAACACATGATCAAGTTATTGGTGGAGTTGTAGGTGGTACGAGCGTCTTTGCATGCTCGATCAAAGCCCTTGACCACGGTTTCCAAGGAAATGCCCCTCTCCATGTGACCTTGAGGGTCAAAAAACACCTCCGAGTGAACGCATCCGTCGTGGGCTGCACGCTGGAAGTACGCCATGGCCAAGTCGTAGAAGTCGTCCTCTTTGATCAACACACTCATGCCCACGTAGTAGTGGTCCAAGAAATCCTGCAAATCGGCGAAATTGGCGTACCTCTCGTGGCACTCCTCCACGGTCTTGGGGAAAAAGTCGGGCAACGCCACATTATTTCTGTGCGCCAACTTGAAGAGAAGTTCGGGCTCTAGGGTGCCCTCGAGGTGGAGGTGGTGCTCACATTTGGGCAACTCTCGGAGAAACGCTGTGAAATCCGCAGAACACTCAAATTTGGCCATTTGCGATGGATGGGGATGCTGCCTAGGTGTTTTGGACCTTGGGCATCTCGGTCATGTTATTATGTGCAGGACGCGCGATGAGGGCCTTTAGTGTTGCACTGTGAGATACATACGTACACCACAGTACAGGCAAGCTGATGCATGGGCTCTGCGACACGCATAGCAAGAGTGCAGATTAGCCGCCTCCTTCCTCCGGTTGGTATGGACCGGAATATTCATCAATGTGACAGGCCAAGGAGAGGCGGAGACTAGACTCCGCCCAGTCATGTGCAAATAGAGCAGCGGGAGCGCGGATTGTTATATCCCTATTGATTCTGAGTGGTCAATCACTGAACTCCTAGTTAAGTATTGCCAGGAATATATTATCATGACTATATTGAGTCGTAAATATGAGGGCGCTCAAGATTCCGAAGAGGAAGCCTATGACCCTCATATAGAGGTTCTATAAAAGTCAAATGAAACAAAAGAACCAGATTATGCGCGTACGAGGCAGCACGCGCAACATTTAGCAAGGCAATCTTGCACCTGCGTTCCCGCAATGGGCTTCACTGCCTAGTGGTGCTTTCCGTCCACAAGTAGTGGTGAGGGCTTAGTTCTCTCGATGTACTTTCCCAGTCGGAACGCCCGATCGCTTCCCGTGGAGTTGTGTATTGCGGAGATCACGACGAAACTGATGTCTTTCTGCTTGACTGGTGGGACATGTATCTTGCCAACCATCGGACATTTGAGAGTTGTGATATGCACCCGTGTAATCTGGTATGGCAATCAAGATATCTTCTAACAACTTGTTTAATTGTGAAAATTCTGTAGTCATTATTATCTATCAGATTCCTGAATCAACTAAGATTTTTCTTCAATACCCTTCAAGTTGGGGCGGCAGTCTCTTTCTTAAATTGGAAAGAGCCTTAACTAACTGCGGCCCGTTGCAGGACTGCACCGGTCATTACAACAGCTGAATCAGGAGGAAGAAGGAGATGTAGTGTTTAATCCCTTCATCCTAAGCTCTGGGGCATAGACTGTGCACACAGGCTAAAACCGTCAACCTCTTTAACCCTTGATCACCTTTATACAGTCAGGCGACCATGCAGTGCCCGCAGGTGCCCCGAAGACGCCCACGGCCCGTCCAGAAATCTCTCACTTTCCATTCCGGTAAAAAGACCCTAGGCTGACGTATTTGGGCTACAAATGCTCGTTTTTTAAAGTGTTTTCGTTTTGCCTAAAAGTGGACGACTGCACCCATTCATTTAAGTAGGCGGCGCACCTTGCCAAAAAGCCGTAAGCGTTGCACAAAGAAGGCCAATCAAAAGCCAGGCAGTTACATCCACTGAAATATTTGGGTAAAACACTAATGGACCCATCACCTATAACCATTTTCAAGACAATACGAAACACAATCGAGTATACAGACACAACGCCAGAACCTATACATTACATCGAGAAGTTTCAGCCCGATAAGCTTGAATGGGGATTTTATACCTCCCAGTACCATCTAAAAATACTGGATTTAGCCACACAAAGACATCAAAAACACATGGCAGAAGACGGGTTTGGAACGACACGAAATTTGTAAAAAAAGTGCTGAAGGAAAACTTCCTTCTTCAACACGAGCTTGAATAATGGAGAAGAGCAATTTTGATGGTTTAATCAATGCTTGTTCTCATGATAAATTTCTCGTCGCTTTTGGCCCCCTAAAAAGCAAAGGCAAAACCCCGACCATAGCCTCTATCTTTGTTAGACCCGCCATGGGTAGTGCGATATCCGTGGGTGACAATTTCGAAGTGGCTTGTAGGGAAAATTTCGCCAGTGAAGCGCATGAACCAAGGTCCATCCCACTCCAATAAATTTTTTCGAGGCTGGACTTGAGGCCACCATCTATGGGCTATGGGGAAGAACCTCAGGGCTTCCTCGGATGCAACAGTAAGGCCGCCTCCATTGCCGTCGTCAAGTTTAGACGTTTTGTACCTTCTCGTGAGATAAGGAATCCAATGCTGCGACGCTTTGCCAGGTTTCTTGCGAGCTCTTAAAGGTCCCATTGTTTTACAGATCATCAACTTCTCATCAACGAAGACATCTAGACGCTAAACACTAAAGAATTCAACAATCTGAGCAATCTTATTGATGATCGTGTTTCAAAAGTTTTCGAAATAATCCTTTTCAAGAGTTAATGGCACTTCTGACATTGCCAAAATCCATGAAGTCACTTCCTCAAAAAGTGCCGCTATACCTTTCCAAAGGGGAGGGAAGAAAAAACTTAGTCTAAGCACCAGCAAGGAATTGCCATAAGTAACATGACCGAACACGCACGCACTGGCCACCCAGAACCACGCCTAGGATGCCATTGAAAGGGAATCTTTGATCTGCAAACCTGGAGGGCTTGCGGGAAGGCGGCGCATGTTTCGGCTGATTATAAAGCATGTATGTGAAATTGATCCGGTACTGCACACGAACGGCGCATGCGTTGGAAACTTCCGATTTATTTAATTGTTTGTTATGTATATCTTGGGGCAGTACTTCGGCAGACTTCCTTTTCTCTTTCTTGTATTCCACGAATGGGTTTTTATGCCAAAAAACATCTTTAGCGGGTGATCAGCGGTCTGGGTGATCAGTAAAGATCGAAGCGATAACAAACTTCTCACGCTTGCTGAAGTAATCAGACAAGCCGCGAGCCTGCATGTAAACGTGACACTGCATGCTTAGGTAATCAGTTTGTAATTTGCTGAAGTAATCAGGTAACAAATGAGCGTACATGCAAGCGCGACGCAGCATGATTAGGTAATCAATACTTCGTTTACGGCGCCAACACTTATGGTACGTTGCTCTCACTCACCCGGTAGATTGCTGTAGGAAGTTCTTGGCCTGTTTGGCGAGAGAAGAGTGACCTTTTCACGCCATCACAACCAAAAAAGGCTACTATTCAATGAAGACACGTCCGGTTTTCTGTCTTCACCGGTTTGTCTGATGCGTGAGGTTAGCATCTTGTCTTACTTGTTCGAGCAAGTACAGCTGCGCGTGCATTCAAGACGCCAAGTGATTAGTAATTTTACTTTGCTTCAGAGCGCATAAAGAGCAAGACTCTGCCAGGCGGTTGCCTCAATCCAGTCACTCAGCACATCTCATATTCGGACTTTCATTTCCCAAAGATCCTCACTCACCGACTTAACTCGATCACACAACTGCCGGCCTATCATGTCAATTCACGCTCCTGTTGAACCAGCAAAGAACGTTTCCTACTTCATCCCCGCAACGCCTGTCATTCCAGGAAAGGCAATGGAGGAACAACCTGAAGGAAAGGAGTTGCCCAAGTTGTTCCAGCCTTTGAAGATTAGAGGAATGACCATTCCAAACAGACTCGGAGTGTCTCCCATGTGCATGTACTCCGCCGGTAAGAACTTCGAGGCCACTCCCTTTCACTTAGTGCACCACGGCGCATTTGCCATGAGAGGTGCAGGTCTTATTGTTGTGGAGGCCACATCAGTCTCTGAATTTGGAGGTTTATCTCCTTATGACTTGGCCATCTACAATGACGCCCAAGCCAAGAGCCTCAAGCCTGTCACTGACTTCGTGCATACCCAGAACGGCTTAATTGGTGTCCAAATTGCACACGGTGGCCGTAAGGCTTCGGGTGAGCCTCCTTTCGTGCACTTGGAGAAGGTGGCGGAGAAGTCCTCCGGCGGATGGCCAGATGATGTGGTGGCCCCTTCCCCCATTGCATTCAGGCCAGGGGGATCTTACCACACTCCCAAAGAATTAACCAACGCCCAAGTCAAGCAAATCGTCAAAGATTTCGGTTCTGCCGCCAGAAGAGCCGTGGAGATCTCGGGCTTCGACTTTGTGGAAATCCATGCCGCACATGGATATTTACTCTGCTCTTTCATGTCGGCGCTTTCTAACAAGAGAACCGATGAGTATGGAGGTTCGTTTGAGAACAGAATCAGAATTGTTCGCGAGGTCATAGACTCTGTAAGAGAAAACGTCCCCAAGGACTTCCCCGTGTTCATGAGAATCTCTGGTTCTGAGAACACTCCTGATGACGCTGAACTGTGGACTATCGAGGACTCGGTGAAGCTTTGCAAACTCCTTGCGGACGAAGGTAAGCTCGACGTTATTGACGTTTCCTCCGGTGGAAACAACTACAAACAGAACGCCAGAGGCCCTAGACTTGCCGTGCATGCACCACTCGCCAAGCAAATCAAGGACGCTGTGGGTGACAAGCTTCTCGTGGCATGCCCAGGTAAAATCAGGTCCGCAGAATTGGCGGAAGAGTTGTTGGAGAACAAATCCATTGACATTGCCATGGTGGGCACTGGATTCTTGAAGAACCCCGGTCTCGCCTTGCAATGGGCCGACGACTTGGGAGTGAAGATTCACGCTGCCCGTCAATATGGATGGGCATTTGCTCCAGACAGGCAGCAAATGGTGGAGGCAATTGCTGAAGCAGAAGCCAAGGCTAAGGCCAGCAACTAATTGTCGTGCCTTTGGTTAAATTTCCCAACCCATCTGCAGTCTCGACCAATTGAAGAATGTTTTTTTAAAACTTCTTGTGCATGAGCTACCAGGATATGATCAGGAATCTATCTGAGCAAGTTCTTCTGAAATTCTGGTAGCGATCTTATACATAGTCAGAACAAGACTCATTATTCACACTCCTGTACGAAAAATCGCTGACCATTGACGATGGCTGAGTAGAGGCGTCCCTGGCATGAGAATGTACAGCGGCCGGTAGTCATCTCTTTCCGGGTTCACGTGAAGCGCGCCACGTTGCGTCAACCATGGAACTTGGAATTTTTGTGGCTTCACGACGGGTCACGGTGTGCAGGAGAATTTTCAGCTAAGACGTTTATTAATAGCTCCCGGTCAGTGTGTACTGCACCTAGTAGCTTCAGCCCCGACTAAGCAGACCATCACCTCCGCCACCATCATCCCCGAAAAGTGATATAAACAGGGCAGACTGCCGTTATTTCTGACACATCTTTATTGACTTGCAAGTTACATCCCAGACTTCCTCCTTCGTGTTGCTGGCCACCAATATTTTGTACCTGCTTACTTGTTTACAGTTCCTGCCTACTACCAATTCCTGTCTATTGTTCCTGCCTATTGTTCCTGCCTATTGTTCCTGCCTACTGTTGATTCCTGTGTACTGTTGATCCCCGTCTACGGTCCACTTCCCGATTTGACCCTCGCCCGCGTATTCATTGTTTGACCCCTAAGCAAATTCTTCAACAGCGTCCAGCTTGTTCGTCTGACCCGGCCGTCAACTTTGTTCTGTTTGAAGCTCCGCTCAAGAATTGGAATTTTCCTTGTCTATTTTGATCCAGACATTTGAGTTGTTTAGACTTTCTGATCTCGCTCCTCCCCAGAAAGTAATCCCCGCTGACTTGAAACGATTCTCTCTTCGCTCCGAGTCTAGACACTTGTTTCGCGGCCTTTGTTTGTCATGTACCAGGACAATCGGGACCCCTTCAATTACCCCAATGGGCGGCAGGCACATGGCGATAACGACTCCTCCCATTCTGGAAACCGCAGCGACAATCTGCTAGATTTCGAGCACCCCAACCGTGTATACCACCAGCAAGACTCCGCCGACGCTGTGGACCCGTTCATGTCATCATACGACGCCGGAACTCGCCCAGATGACATCTTCAACACGCTGGATTACTCGCAGAGACCGCCGGTCCCACAGCCCATCCACAACTCGAGGCATGGTAACCTGCGTGCTGATTTGAATCATGATCCTTTTAGTGAGGATTACGAAATGCACAACTACGACCCTAACATTAACAATTATGATGGCCAAAAGTACTACTCGCAGGGCTACTCTCACGGATCCCAGAATTACAACGGCAGCAACTTCGATCCCATTTTTCAGCAGGCATTTGTACCGCACTCATATGAAACTGACGACGAAGAAGAGAAGGAATTCGACAAGGCCATCCCGTTCAGTGACTTCCAGGGTGACCATTACGACTTGCAGACTTTGCACGTGCCGCTGACTGTGGGGGACACCCGGGCGGTGGACGATCAATCGACGGCGGACTCAACCTTTGACTTTCCGAACCCTCCAGACCAAGAAGAAGTACGTGAAAAGCCTCACCAAGGAATCGCTACGGGCCACAATGGACATTTGGTGTTAGATTGTCCCGTCGCCACAGAATTATTGACCAAATTTCCTGATTACTCGGCTGCTCTGAAAGACGGAGGCCTCAGTCGGGAGTTCTCCTACATGAGATACACGGCGGTGACCTGCGGCCCATCAAACTTCTGGAGAGACGGGTATATTTTGCGCCCGGTCCATTACCCTGTTAGACGCCACACCGAGTTGATGATCGTTGTAACTATGTACAATGAGGACGACATTCTTTTGGCTCGTACACTCAAAGGTGTCTTCAAGAATATCAAGCACCTCGAGTCCCGCACGCGTTCATCCGTCTGGGGCAAAGACTCTTGGAAAAAGATCGTTGTTTGCGTGGTTAGCGATGGGCGCTCGAAAATCAACGAGCGTTCTCAAGCTCTTCTCGCAGCCTTAGGTGTTTACCAAGAGGGGTTGGCAAAATCCAGAATTGATGACAAGAAAGTGAGGGGCCATATCTACGAGTACACCACACGTGTGGGCATTTCGTCGGTGGAGGATACGGTGAAGTTGACCACTGAGAAGGTGGTGCCAGTCCAAATGCTTTTTTGCTTGAAAGAAGAAAATGCCAAGAAGATCAACTCCCATAGATGGTGCTTCGAGGCTATCTCGCAAGTTCTCGAGCCTAATGTAGTGGTGCTCTTGGATTGTGGTACCCAGCCATCCGGAAAGTCGCTCTACCATTTGTGGAAAGAATTCGACAATGATTCGCAAGTTGCTGGAGCTTGCGGAGAAATCAAAGCCAAATTGCAAAAGCGGCAAATTGCTACGAACCCGTTGGTTTATGCGCAAAACTTCGAGTATAAGATCTCGAATATCTTGGACAAGCCCACCGAATCCGTTTTCGGGTTCATTTCTGTTTTACCAGGTGCATTCTCCGCATATAGATATGTGGCTTTGCAGAATGATATAAACGGCAAGGGCCCTTTGGAAAAGTATTTCAAGGGTGAGTTTTTACACGGCAGTGGTGAGCTTGACCCGGATGATGATGAGTATGAATTGAAACGTGACTTGCTCAAGGATGAGGCTGGTATCTTCACATCCAACATGTATCTTGCAGAGGATAGAATTTTGTGTTACGAGCTCGTTGCCAAGAAGGGCTGTTCGTGGCTTCTTCGGTATTGCAAGTCGGCAAAGGCTGAAACAGATGTCCCGGAAGGTTTGGCCGAGTTCATTCTCCAAAGAAGAAGATGGTTGAATGGCTCATTCTTCGCCGCAATTTATTCTTTGGCCCATTTTCCCAAGCTTTGGGGATCTTCTCACTCCTTTGGACGAAAGTTGTGTCTCCACATTGAATTTTTTTATCAGTTCCTTAATTTGGTGGTGTCGTGGTTCTCTATCGGTTCTTACTTTCTTGTTTTCAGGATCTTGACCACTTCTCTTGGAACTCCTGCGGTCAAATTTGCTCCCGGGAACATTCTCTCTGTGATTTTCTTATGGCTTTATCTCGCATCCATTGTGACCACTTTTGTCTTGAGTTTTGGTAATAAGCCCAAGGGAACTGAGAAATTCTACATTGTGATTGTGATTTTCTTCGCCGTTCTTATGTGCTATATGATATTCGCGTCAATTTTGCTCGCGGTGAAGGCCATCTTGGCGATCGAACATTCTACCGGGTTCACCGTCAAGCTTTTCTTCGCTAACGCTCAATTCCGAGACTTGGTCGTGGCCACTTCGTCAACTTACGTGCTCTACTTCCTTGCGTCATTCATGTACTTGGAGCCGTGGCACATGTTCACGTCGTTTATGCAATACCTTTTGCTTTCCCCTGCCTATGTGAACGTTCTAAACATCTATGCATTCTGCAACATTGATGACGTGTCGTGGGGGACAAAGGGCGACACCGGTGCCAAAGACTTGGGTGTGGCCAAAGTGCGTGAAGATGGTACGTTTGATGTGAACATTCCCGTGCTTCAAGAGGAGATTAATCAGTCATACTTGAACCAGTTGGAAAAAATCAAGAACCCGCAGGAAAATTCGGGGGATAAGTCTGATGGTTCCAACGAAGACTACTACGCATTTATCAGGTCTATGACGGTGTTGGTGTGGATGTTTTCCAACTTCGTGATTGTTGCACTAGTGCTTGAAACAGGGGGCTTCAACCAGTTTGATAAATCTAGCACAACAAACAGCACTGGACGCTCGGAAATCTTCTTGACCGTGATTCTCTGGACCGTCGCTTTCATGGCGTTATTCCGATTCATCGGGTGTCTGTTCTACTTGTTGCGGAGGTATATTAACAAGTTTAGAACGCGCGCCTCCAAGTAACGGCGCGCCGTGCAAGACTGGGCGCGAGCGCGAGCAAAATGTAGAACAATAACAAACATATATTCATTGGCGGTCAGTAGCCTACACTAGTCCTGGGGTAGTATTTATTAGATGCATGAAATGCTATGAATAAAAGACGAAAATCTGCAGATATCTTGTCCCAGCTTGGGGAGCCCCTTCCTTTACCTTACCAGGCAGAGCCCTCTCGTGTGAAGAAAGAGGGTCTTCGTGAAGACGTGCTTCCATCCAGAACCACGTCTGCCGACTACGGTCTCCGGAGCAGATTACATAGCGGCTCGGACCACATGCGAGCGAACTCGTTTCCCGACCCGTACCCCAACGAACTCTCCACCGAGGACAGGGTCCCGCTTCCGATCTGGCGAAAAGCGTCTGGCTCCACGAGGAAAAGAGACATTAACAATAGCGACTACAGCATTGAAGCGACCAATGATGGGTTCAATGAAAACAGCGAAGTCCAGACCTTTGGAGAGCATGACGCTATCATAAGGTCATTGCATCAGAAGCTTGATGATCTCGGACAAGAGTACGGAAGCCATACGAACTCACGAACGTTTCTGCGGCAGAATCTAAAGACATTGGAGCACATAGGAGACGAATTGGACGAGCTTCTTCAAGAAAGTCAGCAGAAGCACATCTTAAACGAACAACAGCATATAATACACGAGCTCGAGAAGTACCAGCGGCTCAGCACTCCGTCGCGGCCGGGTCAGCTTTTAAGGTGGTATGTTGCTCTAGGCATTCTATCAATCCTCATGCTTCTTATGTCGTTCTTCGCGGGCCACTTCTCATACGAATACTGCTACTACATGTGCTAGTGGCTACAACGTGCAAAACGCACAAATTGTACTATAATATACATATATACAGGGTCCCCGTCCAAGCCCCGGCTCGTGAAACTGTGTGGCCTCAATAGACCATCCTTCTTTGCAACGCACCACCCGTGTCAACACTCATTCATCATAGTCGTTTTTCGGGGGTGCCGAAGCTTCAGATCTCATGTAAAGATCAATGGCGGTGGAGAAGACGGCAAAACCTGCACATCCGAACAAGGCTGCTTGCGGCCCGGCCTTGATGGAAAGTCCCGCTCCAGTAACACATCCGGCAGTCATGCCGTTATAAATATCGTGCTTGGCTCGCAAGCTTTCTATAGAACACTCCACGCCGGAGAAAATCATTCCAATATACCCGAAGTTCTTGGCACTCGAGTACGAGCGTTTGGCCATGTCGGAAAACTGGAGTTTCATTTGCTGCTTGAAGGGCAACTCGCTTATATGATTGACCGCAGATGATCCCACAGGAACGTCGTAAGCCATGGATGCCATGAACAATCCGAAGAAGCCCCCCAAGAAGAACCCGGATCCACCTGCCATCACTGTTTTTCCGGGACATGATTGCATGACTTCGATCATTTTCTTGGCACCCACCTCGGCCTGCTCTTCCTGCGACATCTGTGCAAGAGGCTTCTGGGGCTCTTGCGGCCCAGTGTATACTCCAAAGACCATGAGCTGAAGGATGATGGACGTGTGAAGACATAGGATAGTTTCGCATGCACAATGTGCAGGTGCTAGCCTCAAGGTAAACTCCACTGACACTGATAGGTGTGATAGCCCAGCGTTTCAAAGGGGAGGTACTGGTGCAATAAAACCCTGGACGTTTTGGAGATTCGGTTCTCAAGCACAAGAGTCAAGGAGGAAAGTTTTGGTTATTATCATCAAACATGGGCGCCGCACCCAAGTGCTCGTAAACAACCAAGGTGATGCTGCGAGATGGGAAGAAGTTAGCCGCGTCAAAATCTGGTCAAACTGTAAACCTGGGCTGCCCAGAAAAGTCCGGCTCTAATGTCCAGGGAGGTGCCCAAAAACTCGTGAAGGAATATGTAAGGGTTGTTCGTAAAGGGTAATTCGGGAGCAATAAAGACGATCTGTGGCCCAGTAAAAGGGGCATGCAAAAGGCGTTACCTCATTGTCCACCTTGCGACATGGTCGAAGAATGCTCGTAGATCTTTGCTTCTGCAGTGCAGATATGTCTGAAATTTGCCGCGACAGCTGCGAGGAGTGGGGTGCTTTGTCCAGCATTGTCAAAAGTGGGCACGCTAGCATTCGCAGCCGCATTTCTTTTTGCATTCGCATGGTGTGACCTCTCCGCATCTGCATTCACCTGGCCGCATTCACCTGGTCGCACTCAGGCCGATCACACCACGTAGACTGGCAAGGCCTTCTTTTATATTCCCGTCTTTGGTTCTGTGCACGGGTGTGCTGGAGTGGTGAAGGGCGTGTACAGGAAGTCTGTTCTGAATGAGTAGCAAGTGGGGTGGGTAAGGATTGGAGAAAGGGGCCCAATTGGCGCATATGAGTGAAATGTGGAGAACTTGGCGCACGCCCTGATCGGCGTAAGCTCGTAAATGGGGTAATCTCCAGAGCCCCGTTCCGGAGAACTTTCTCCTATCCAGAATAGGGGTTACAAAAGTGGAGAGACAATTGAGACCCTCCCACGAGACTATTTAAACGCCCATATATCAGCAGACCCATGCTTGTCTCCATCATCTTGCAACTCCCCTATTGCATTCCAAGAACAAACGCCAACAATCAACGTGTATTTAGTCTAACAACTTAGTCTAATACTTAAGTCTGCTGCTCCATCTGATAATATCATCGGTCAAAATGGTCAAATCTAAAAAAGCAAAGCCCATTGAGCTCAACTTCGACGACGTACCTAGACTCGAGCACCTCCAGCCGCTCCCCAAGTCAAGATCTTCCTCCATCACCTCAATGGAAAGCGAGGATGGAAGTATCACGCAAGTATTGAAGCCCCCTCCAAGAAAAGAGTTTGACGACATTCTTTCGTTTGAGGCCTACATCCGAGACGAAACTTGGGACAACGACTATGATTACTGCCACGCGCACTTGACTTACTATCCACCCTTCATAATGAAGGAGGTGCATGACAACACAGACAAGATCAAGTCCACCATGAACAAGAATTCCCGCAAGTTCCGCAGAAACCTTCAGCACCATATCAAGCGGCACTTGATGGTGGACATGGAGAAGTGCTCAGGCTTCCAGATGGACTTTGGCAAGGGCAAAATGACTGAGGACCCCAAGTCATTGACATGGACCTTTGAGGACTTGGGCAACCATGGCTTCTCCGAGGAGGAGAACGATCTATATGATAGACACTGGAAGTTGCAATTGATGGTGAAGTGTAACAACGAAAACCCCATGGTCGAAGTCGACTATAAGGCCATTCCAGTATAAACACTCCGCGCAAAACTCACGTTTCATGCCCCGCGGACCCGCACGTTTTACGAATCTAACGACTCTTGTTCCTCCATCTGTAGCATTCAACCCTTGGCGAGTCGGTCATACATAGGGCTTGCAGTGATGTAAGAGCTGCTGAAACTTTCGAGGTTGGCATCCAAGTATTTCATAAGCCCACTCGCCTGCGCCAATAGAACATTGAGCCCGACAGAGTCCATGGACACTTGCGAAAGACGCGCAGGTAATGTGCTTAGGAGTCGTAGAAGATGCTCCAACCCATAGACCTCGGAGGGGCGTAGATTTGGGTTGCTCTTAAGCTTCTCGGCGTATTGCAACCTCTCGAATTTGTAAAGCAAGTCCAAACTCAATGTTTCATCAAAGTATGCCTGCAAGCCGTCAATGGTCTCCCTGATCAGAGCCATAGTGCGAGAGTCACTGAGGGGAAGCCTTGCTGAATAATATGCAGCTAGGATGGACAGCGTGGGGACCACGGAGTCCAAGTCCACTAATTTTCGATCCTTGGTTATGAGCTCCCAGTCATCAACTAGAACGCATTTGGTCTTAGGTAGAAGTGGGAGCTGGATTTCGTAACGTGCCACGATATTAAGCCTTGGTTTTTTGCGACCGGCTGTTGACGCCTTTTCTTTTTCTTTTTCCTTTCCCTTCTCGGTGTCCTTTTCCTTTTCCTTTTCCGTTTCCTTACCCTTTTCCTTATCTGTTTCCTTTTCTTTCTCCCTATCTATTTCATTTCCTTTTCCCTTTTCGCCGGCTTGAACGGGAGCCTGAGTCTTAGCATGACCTTGTGATTTGGCCAGACCTTGAGTCTTATTCTGTCCTTGACCTTGACCTCGAGTCTTGTCCTTTCTTGGTTTTCGTGGCTTTGGCTCCGACGACGTTTGCCTGTAAGAAATTCCCGAATCCAAACGCTCGATAGGCTTTCTACGGGCGTTCCTCAATTCTCTGGAAAGCCCCAAATTATCGTCGTTGAACTCGAGAATTCTTCCCGAAGACACCCACTCATCCCACTTCAGATTCCAGCCCTTGTAGTGCAAGAAGTAAGCATTGCAATCGAGCAAAAAGCCCGGGATTTTGTTGTTGGCCAACGGCTCCGTCTCGTCTTCGCCAAGGTCTACATCGAGCGAATCTCTCTCGTGGTACTTAAGGACCTTAGCTTCGTATACCAACGGACCATGATATGCCAACACCCTGGCGCCAGGTCGGAACGTTTCTTGCCCGCTAGCCATCTGAGTTGCAATCACTTGGTTGGTGAGCGTGTGAGGCAAGCGCACCGTGCGCGTCCCGACTTATGCAACAACTTTTCTCCGTTCCAGACTGGTGGACACAACAAGTACAATGGTTCAATTGGCATTAATACAACCTAAAAATGAGGAACGTCTAATGTGAAGTGCAGCCGCTACGGGGCCTTTGCCACTATAGTTGCGCGACGAACGTTGGCAAATGGTCAAAAACCCCCTCCAAGCACCCCGGTTTTTGTAGCTATATTTAGTGTAATTCCGCTCAGATAACGCCCGCAATATCTTGGCGTGGTGGCGTCTTCTGACATTCATGCTCCACCGAAACGACACTAATTCATCGGGCGGCTAGTAAAAAAGCCTTGCGCCAGAATACAAACGGATTTAGCATTTCATATGCCGCATCAAACCCCCGTACCCCGACAAAGTGGCTTCTGAAAACCCGCAAATTTCAGACAGAAAAAAGACCTAAGAAGCGGTTTCGTAGCACCGTCTCCTCCACACAAGCCTACACCTCTGCCACGTTTGGGCGCTGCTTTTTTTTTCGATCGCCCAAGGCTATAGCTCCAAGAACCAAGATTATATATTCCTTCCGCTGGCTCAATAATAGCTAGTGCCCCTGGTTTGCAGGTCCTCCATTGAAACTCGAGCCTACTGCTTTAAAGATGGCTCAGTCCGGAAGCAGCAACCGAGTCGGCGTACACTACAAGGTGGGTAAGAAGATAGGTGAAGGCTCGTTTGGGATAATCTTCGAAGGCATCAACTTGCTCAACGACCAGCAAATTGCTATCAAGTTCGAACCTCGCAAATGTGAGGCGCCGCAGTTGAGAGACGAGTACCGGTCGTACCGGATTCTCAGCGACGTCAAGGGAGTTCCCAAGGCCTACTTTTTTGGACAGGAAGGCGTGCATAATATTCTTGTGATTGACTTATTGGGACCTTCGTTGGAGGATTTGTTTGATTGGTGCGGTAGAAAGTTTTCCACCAAAACAGTGGCTCAGGTTGCTAAACAGATGATCCAGAGGATACAATCTATTCACGAAAACCACCTCATCTATCGTGACGTTAAGCCTGATAATTTCTTGATAGGAAAGCCTGATACCCCGCAGTCGAATTTGGTGTATGTTGTTGACTTCGGAATGGCCAAGCAGTACAGGGATCCGAAAACCCACACGCACATATCTTACCGAGAGAAAAAGGCTTTGAGTGGGACCGCAAGGTACATGTCCATAAACACACATCTCGGGCGTGAGCAACTGAGGCGAGACGACTTGGAAAGTCTCGGCCATGTCTTCATGTATTTTTTGAGAGGCTCTTTGCCATGGCAAGGTCTCAAGGCTCCCACAAACAAGCAAAAGTATGACAAGATTGGAATCAAGAAACAAACTACGTCCATCAACGAGCTCTGCTTTGGATTTCCCATACAGTTTGCTCAATACTTGGACAACGTCAGAAGCCTCAAATTCGATGAAGAGCCTGATTATGCCTATTTAATTGGGCTCATGGATAAAACGTTATTGTCCATTGATGAGAAAGAGGACAACCACTATGACTGGATGGACTTGAATGGCGGCAAGGGCTGGGATGCGGCGCTCAACAAGAAGGCCAATTTACATGGATATGGTAATCCTCACCCTCCCCACAGATCGAGAAAGGTCACTAATTGCACCAACTCCAATATCGGCGGCCAAGTCAAGAGGATGCCATACAACAACGGCTCTCCGAACCAGCACCTCCTTTCATCCAAGCAACGACCCAGTCGATCGCAGTCGTTGTCTTACGGAAATTACAATGCCACTGCCGACTGTTCATACAATCTCATCACTGCCAATCAGAATGGCGGCCCGGGCATACCGGACGAATCTTTACATTCTGACTCCTCTTCTTTCAATGACAGAAGAAATAGAAAATCCTGGGTCCGCCGCTACTTGTGCTGTTTTTAAGAGTGGCATCTTGTCGCATTGAAAGAGTGGCCCTAAATATTGGTCCACTACACGAAGCTCAGTGTTTCAGATGATTGGATGGTGTTTAATTTCATAATTCATTTCTTTTGTTCTTCAGCTACTAAAGTTTTGAACGTTCTCGACAAAATCAGAAAGGGCTGGCTCAAGTAGTTCCTGACTTTGAGAGCGAACTGAGGCACTCTGAAATACAATGCTGTTCTGGTAACACATAAGTCGTTGTTCTGGAAACACACCCAAAATGCTGTTTTTGAAAACACCCGAAGTTTGTTCTACAAGCGCATACAGTTTGTTGTGGAATCGTACTCAATTTGTTTTACAAATAAATACATAGGGGATATGAAGACCAGCTTCAGGAGCATTGCCGCGCTACTTTCCGGACGACATGTCGGAGTCAACGGTCAATGCACTAGAGACCGAGCCTTTGCGCTCGCCGACCTCCTCGTTGGAGACAAACGTCTCGGAAGTGCGCCGTGGAAGCCAATACTTATTGTTTGTCCCGTTCTCGTGGTAACTATAATAACGGCCAGTGTTGACCTGGGAGCTTCCACCATAGTGAGGTTTCGATTTACCTCCGTTCAAAGTCGTGGCAAGCCTGCCAAAAAAGTTGTCGAATAAATCGGGCATGGTTAGGATCTTTGTTCAATTCAACCTATCAGGTGCTTAAAAAATGTCCAGGGTGTGCAAGATGTCCAGGGTGTGCAAGATGTTCAAGATGTGTGTCTCCCGGATTTGTCCAGATGTCGCGCGTGGGTCTGTTCACCGTGGGTTCGATAATAATTATTCCTCTAGTACTTGTGGATTCCAGTCCTTTAAGTATCAGCCAATTGCGGGGTGGGATTGCGTGAATGACAAGAGGCGTGGGTGTCATTAGGCGGAAATCAAGACACATTGTGTTCCCGCAGATTGCAGTCATTTCTTTTTACTCCCCGCCAGAATCTCCTCCCGCCCGATGCCCAAAAGATGCGTTTATCTTTTTATGATTCTGGTGGAGGGTATATTTGCCTTTGTGAACAAATCTCTACATGGCACAACCTCCATATGGGCACCGACATGGGACAGCCTCTAAATGGGACATCCCTACATACAACTATCTCTGACGATGCAATCTCTAGCGCTGGCTCGCTCAAGCCTAACATTGATCGTTCGAGAATGCTTGAGTGCAGGAACGTCGCGGCTTGTCCCCGTTAGGAACGGCTGGCACTTTCCCCACAACTGCATCTTTAGTTTGCGTGTGCTGCTTACAAATAATGCATGCCTAGGAGTAGGGCAATTCTACATACAGTCCTTAGGAAAATTGTGAGGAGATTTCTCATACGGCTGATCACCTCCAAGTAAGAAGCTTTCGATTCTCAAAAAACCGGTTGCTATGTAGAAAGAAACGATCCGGCTGGTCATGTGACTAAGATGCAATGAAACAAATTGAATATTTCTGGGGTGGCGGGCGCCCGGGGGCCTTCGATTCTTCCACCGCGGCGCTTACTCTTGTCCGAATCCCACCGTCTCTTCAACTGCCAACGTGAGCTTTTGCTTCATGCTCTCATAGGAGGTGTAGGGTGGCAAGTCCACTCTGTTGAAGCACGTGTGGGACTTGGGTAATTGGTTGGACTCGCCAGCTTTTTCAATGGTGAATCTTCTTGGCCCATCAGATCCTTGCAAGTCCTTGAACCCATTAACTGGAATTCTCGACGTACCCGTGGTGAACTGCAACAATCTTGCCTTTTGCTCGGAGTCCCACTCCTTAATACACTTCCAGAACCATTGCACCACTTGATCACTCTCTTGATATCCTCTGTAGTCAGTGTGCTTTTTCCAATCCTCCAAATCAATTTCTGCCAACCCGCCGATCAACAACTCCAATTCTCTTTCATCAAAAACATTGACCAACTCCTGTGGGATCAATTCGTTGAAACCATCAATGAACGCTTTAAACTGCTCCTCGATTCTCTTGTAAATTTTCCATTCACAAATGAGTTCAACATATTCGTGCTTATTCTCCTCAGTAACTTCGATATCTCTTCCTCCAGGTTTCAAATCCACCTCAACGATTTGTCCAAACTGATCATCCTCAGTACTGAAGGTAAGGTCCAACACGTCGGTGATATCGTTCTCCACCATCCAGAGTAATGACCTATAAAACTCAGCGTCAACTCCCTCCATATCTTGCAAAACAACCTTTTTGTGTAACATCATCTTGTACAATGCACCGACGAAAAATGCATCCAAGAACCTCCGGTGAAACACTCCTAAGCCAACAACTCTGCCAATGAATTTGAAATAATTGAGATGCTCTGGGTTTATGCTCGAATGAGGGTTGATTTGCAATGTATAGTTGTCATGACTGGAGTATTCGAAGAGACAGTAGAATGGATTGAACATGTCATGAGACAATAAGAAGAAAAATTCTCTCGAAACTCCTCCGTAGTCCAAACCTTCCTCACCATCGAATTTAATCATTAGTCTCTTCTTCAAGTCATCTGGCGTTTGCCTCATAATCTCTTGGTAAGAATCCTCGAAGATGTGATCTCTCCTGACCTTTATGTGACACTGACCTGGCAAAATACGCAACGCTGGTTGTGATCTGAAGTAAATGACCTTTCTTCTAAAGTCACGCTTGTACTGCGGTACATTTTGATCCAAAGAAGAAGGCAACCGAGGGTCGTCCCAAGTTGTTGTTTTGGTGTTGTGATCCACAAAGTACACACGAGCTGTATTGGTCAAACGCATCTCCCAGCCGGATGGCAAGGGACCTAACTGACTGACGGGTTGCTGTTGTATGGTCGTGTTTGGGCCAAACGTACGAATGTATTGCTGTCTTCTGGGGTCGACCCAAGTAGTCGTACGTGTGTTGTGGTCCACGAAATATGGTCTCCCTTCGTTAGTGAAACGTTGTTCCCATCCCGACGGTAATTCTCCGAGACCACGAGTAGTGCCACCAGTACTGGCCATGGAAACAGCGGCCGCAGGACTGGCAGGGGAGTTGGCGCCGCTGTAGTTCACTGTAACGCTATTATTTGAAGAGCTGTTGTTGGAACTGGTGGCAAGAACAGGGGATTGTGGAGTCTGGCCAGGAAGTGTGCGCCCACGGTGCTGCCTTCGTTCGGCTTCAGTGTAGTCGTCTCTCTGCTGGTCTCTCTCGGACTCGGGTTGGTCCAAAGCAGGACGCTGCCATGTGGTGGTACGCGAGTTATGGTCCACGTAATAAGTGCGGCCAAAGTTGTCCGTTCTTCTCTCCCATCCTGGAGGCAACCTTCCGTACTGATCTTCAAAGGAGGAATATTGTCTATTCACAGCATTTTCGCCGGGGGCTTGGGGCTCTGAAGCCGACGGAGGCGGTGGGATATTTGCCGTAGTAGAGGGGCCGGCAGGAGCTGGCGCAGAAGAGGCCAGGCCAGAGTTGGCAGAGGCGGGTGCTCGAGACGAAGAGGAGTTGTGACTGAGCACAATGATCACGCGCCCACTAACGGCCAAGTTCTCGTTGGACTTCTTCAAATCCCGAGTGACGGTTTCCTCCGAGCTCTGCATAGACAAATCAATCACGTCGCCAATACGGACGTTGATGACGCCCAAGAAGCCTTGGTCCTTCTTCTTGAACTTCTTCTGGTCGAAGACTTGAATCACCAAAATGGAGTCCTCGCTGGCGTCCAACGAGAATGACTCATTCCAGTATGGGTTCATGGTCTTCTTAGCGGTTCGGGTTGTTTTCGTCTGGGACCCATCAACGGTCACCACAGCAAAGGGGTCGGGGGACCGAAACACGTCCCTCTTGTATAGGGCTTCAGCAGCCACAACCTTGACGCTAATTTGTGGCATTTGACGACAAGAGCTCTTTTGCTATGACCGGCGGTTAGCGTGGGAAACGGGGGTGAAGCAGGGGGTCCGGAAATGGTTCGGTGGTTGGCTAGACTAGCGGTGTGTCGACTGAGGAAGGGGGTTGAATGAGATGCTCAATATACACTGACAAGGTCAAAATTTTGACAGGGAACCTTGAGAAAATACAGGTTAGCTCAGAAAGATGGAAAAAAATGCGGCTTCTGGCGGACAAAAGAAGCGGGCAGGCGAGCGCTGACCAAGGAGGAAAAGAAAAAAGGGGGTGGCCCCAGTTCATAGGCCATATTTGTATTACTAAGAGGGCATAACTCTGCAAGTTCCTGATGACCTGTCTGGGTGCCTGCTAATTTTGTGTAGCGTGGTTTTGAGGCCTTCCAGACTCATGAGCAACATGGTCCCATGTACGACGCAACCTGTACCTATAGCTGCAAGGGTCTGGATGTGGCCTTCAGGGCCATGGGCTGGCGGGGGAAGAGCTTTCAAAGTAAGATGCATTGAGCAGGCTACTAATCAATCGCTGACCCAATCTATTGTCTGGTTTCTGATTTTCTACGGATGCTTGCTATTTCATGAGAAAATGTGGAACCACAGGCCAGAAAAGCCGAGTTCCGCCGTAGAACTCCGCGACAGCAAAAAAGATCCGAGCATCAAGATATCAACGTGCTATTTTCGCTCGTGCCCGACCTCTTTCATGCCGGCCTACTCGCCTTTCTCGTATCCACCTCGAACTTTTGTAAACAAAGGCTGCGTTCTCTTCACGTGCAAACGTCAGTGGGATAGCCTTGCACTGCTTGCATGGCCACGTGATGCCCACGTGACGCCCACGTGATGTGCTACTGTCGGTATACCAACAAGGCCCTTTAGGCCTTCTTCGATTAATCTCTGCTTAGAAAGCCGCTGCCCAATAGCTTCTGCTCAAAGAGCATTGAAGTGAAATACATTTCCAATATAAATATGATTCGTGCTCTATATGTGCTAAGATAGGCTGTCTGGAAACCGGTCGCATAGCCTTTCTAGTTCGAGGTCCAAAAACGTTGTCAGCGGCTCTTTGGACATCGGAAGCATTCCCTGGTCGACGTGGTTGAGCTCAGTGAAGGTGGTGACAGTAGAAAGACTGGTATCGGAGTCATTATGCAGACTTTCGCCGTATGGCGAGTTTTGGAACTCGGGAAGCGACTCAATCGAGTGTAAGGTCACCACAGACTTGCTATCCCAATCGTCAACGTGGGATATTGGCGCAAACTCCAACTTTTGGACCTCTGCAAAAGATTCTGTAGCATCTGCGCCAGGGCCCTCGCTTTCGGACTTGTGGCTCTTTTCTGGTGCAAGAAGGTCTGCCTCAGTAGCACTTGTGTCAATGAGAGTTGCGGTCGAGGCTTCCGCGCGCAACAAGTCCATATCCTGGCTGGTGAGGAATGTCTTCTCCGAGCTGATGCTGGAGGCATCATGGATTCTGGAATGCAACCCTAAGAAAGCGGATGCATCCACCAGAATGACTTTACAGTCGCCTGAACGCCCGGATCCTCGGAGAGGACTCATGCCGATTATTTGGTTATTGGAGGCGGGGAGCAAGGTCCCACATTGTCTCTCGTTGACTTTTTGAAGTAGGCTGTTGGTGGACTTGTCAAAGGCCACGCTGTCGAGGCCTTCCTTGAGCGAGCAATGGCTAATGCCTTCACCAAGGTCAGAAAGCTCAGTGTCCGCATCCATACCGGAGCTGAGGTCCCAGAACACCACATTTCCGTCGCTGGCCCCGGTAAACAAGTCGTCTCCGTTCCAGGACATGGACGTGACGCATTTGTTGCGATGACCGGTGAGTTGTGCAAAAGCATCCTGTTTCCTGATATCCCATAAACGCACCACCCCATCTCCGTGGGAGCTTGCGAGGATGTTTTCATTGCTAGAGTGCCATTTAACCATATTTGTTGCAGCGGACTTGCTGTTGGGGTTGATGGGTGATTTGGGTACGCTATGATGAGAGCTTCTTGGATCAAACAACGAAACCCCGAAGGATCCACAGAGCGCCACGGTGTTTTTGTGGGATACTTGGGCATCAAAGCCCGTCAAGCCAGGAATGACGGAGATGGCCTCTGGTCTAGGGCGCATGGACAGCTCGGCACCGTTGATGTTCCAAATGAACAATGTGTCATCATAGATAGATGCAAGCTTGTCATTTGCAATAAATGAGAGCTGCGACACACAAGTCTTGGAGTGCGACAGCAAGGAAGGATCTTTGTTGACTAGCTTCAAGTGCTTTCTGTGGTTGAAGCGCTTGACGATTTCAGCGCTTTCATCCTCGTTCAGATCCTCATAGGAAAGGGGCCGGGGAATGGAGATCAAGTGCGCATAGCCCTTGCTATTGCCAGACACTATGTACTTCGAGTTTGTGTTAGGTGCCCACGCAAGCCCGTGTGTGTCTGGCAAGGAGATGGTCGTGTGGTGGGTCAAGTACTGGTTGATTGAGTCCAACTCGTAAATGAACAAATTGTTCTTGGAGCTTGCACTCAGGATCGCTAGGAGGGGAGCATCTAGCTCGGGGTCGTTGACTGCCAAGGAAGTGAGGTGCATCTCGGCGTCTGGCACCTTCCAATAATTGGACTTGATGTTGCTTCTGTCAAGGGAGCACACCTTGTTCATGATGCAGGCGTCCAGGCCATTGTCGAGATTCATGAGCCAGGCGCTGGCTCGGTTGCTGGAGTGGGTTGTGGAAGGCGAGGTCAAGGTCTCGACTGAGCTCTGCGGCGAGTTGGGCCGTCTAATGGCATTCTGCCTGAAAAGGACGGTTGGTTCGTAGTAAGCCATGGGGTAAAGTATTGGCGAGCAAGTGCAAAGGATTGAAATGAAAGAATTGGAAAAGAATGAGGGACAAAATAAAACCCTTGGACTATAAATGGAAAAGAAAAGAGTAGAACAAGAAGCTCAGCCAGGCCGGCGGGCATTCTAGTGAAATATCATCTCGAGGAGCTGGCTGCTGGTGATGGATTATTTGAGCGATACGGACCAGACAAGCATGCGCGCGCAGATGCTGGCCGCGCGCTGGCTAACAGTTTCCCGATGCGGACACTCGGCCAAGCGGCGCGCATGCCCCGTTAGCATCATCAAGCATGCGTTGGCAAGGCAGGCCTGATCTGGTGAGTTTTGGCCAGTAGGCCTTCCGCCGCAAAAGGACTTGCAGAATTCGATGGTGGCAGCACACAAATTTTCTCGTAGATGACGTTGCCGGGCATGATGCCATCCAAACCACCCGGGGCCGGTTCACTCAATGTATTTTCTTGCGGCCCAACCTTGGAAACTAGACGAATCCTCCATATGTTTATTCTTCAAATACTCTAAGATGGAGAATGCGCGGGCTTCGCGTAGACTTCGGAGCAAACAACCGATTTCTGTCCGCTGGAGCTTGGGTGCGGTGCCCCGGTCATAAACACGCCGTAGGCTTGAGTGTCTCGACGGATGGTGATCTGGATCTATCTTCTCTTGTAGATGCAAGGCTTTAACAACCACTGGCCCTCGGGCCGCTTCTTTCTCTTGGACTCGAGCTCCTCCTTCCTGCTCTCACTCTCCACAAACTTCTGCTTCCTTTGCAACTTGGCTCTTTGCTCGCTGAGAATCTCTCTGGACGGCTTGAAGAATTCGAATCTGGTAAACATCTTGTTTTCATTGTCGGTCTTCTTGTGGTAAAACCCTAGCACCTTCAACGATTCGACGAACTCGGATCCCACGAGGTCGGGCCGCTGAACACCCTCTTTGGAGTTGCTGGATTCGCTGAATCTCGACTTGATCTCTGCAATCCAGAGTTCGCCATTGGGTGCAAGAATTCTATAGGCCTCCTCTATGAAGTCCAAGAAGTTGGTCCCCATCAACGCGAGACAGAAGATGACAATGTTGCACGACTCGTCCTCCAAAGGGACGTTCTTGATGTCCGCCACGGTGATTCTGTCATTGGCCTTTTTCAAGTCGAAGCTGTGCACCTTTACATCCAACGCCTTGGGGCCTTGTTGTGACAATGGCTTCTTTTTGTTTTGTTTCGTCTTTTTCCCGTTGTATGCTTTGACAAAGGCGTCCAAGTCTGCTGCAAACTGGGCCTCTCCACAACCCATATCCGCGACGGTGATTCTTTTGTTGGCATCACCGGGCAATCCGCCAGGAGCGTTGATCGGGCGAGATGTTCTTGCTTTGAATTGCTCCACGAGAACATCCACTGGGTTCTCCGGCCACGACTGCACCTGTGACCGGAACCCTTGGTGGTACTCGTCAAAAAGGGCCGGCTGGCTTTCGACTAGTTTCAAGGCTTTTTCAGACGTTGTGGAATAGAGCTGTTCGTTGATCCACCTGAAGCGGGAGCCCGAGAGCTTGGCCATCATTTTTTGCTGCAACGGGGTCAATTTGGAGGTCATTTGGGGCATAGGAGCAAGAGGCTCCTTCGATGTGGGGTGCTCGTCCTCTTGTTCTTTCCCGCCCGTCTCGTTTCCTTTCTTTCTCAGCTTCTTGGACCGTTCTCTGGGTGTGGGCTCTTCCACACCCGGCTCAGCGGCCAGTCTTTTCTTTTCATGGCCAACCCCACTTGCGGCTTGCTTTTCCGAATGCTTTTCTTTCTTTGTTTTTTTCGCCTTGTTATTTGGTTCTATCCCACCTGGGCGAACCTCCTTCTCCTTAAGGTCCCATCCGTCCACCTGGAATAAAGCCATTGTGAGTGGGTGATGAGAAGTAATGTCATCTCTGCAAGCATCTCTGCGGGCCACATGCAGGCTGCGCCCGGCCGCCAGGCCCAATTTCCGTGAATACGTACCTGAGTACCCAGGCCATTCTGCCCGAAGCACAACTTCTTGCCGGCGGGAAACCCTCGGCCATTTTCCGATTTTTGCTTTGCATTCTTTGTGTACTGCTTACTTTGCATTCTTAGCTCATGGCTCACTTTGTCCTCTGAGAAAGGGTCTCGGTTTGGTAATACATGCTAGGTGTGCGAATGCCACAAACAATAGAGAAGATCGCACCCCGCCCCAGACGACCATCCTCCACAACCTGCTGAGCAGTCGCTGATTGTAGCAACCATTTGAACACTCAAACAGGCATTTCAACAGTGTCACCCTTACGCAAAGACATTGCTCCCGGGGAGTCTCATATAGCGTTTCGGTCGCAAGGAGTTGCATACTATGTGCCCTCTCTTTTTCACTTAGCCCCGACCCATGGAAAGGTGATTTCCTTGTGTATCCAGGATGTGGTACATTCCAAGAGCATCATTGAAATATATGGCGTTCAGGGACTCGAACTCCATAATAATGGCTACATTTTGATCAACAACTATCCCGTCAAGGACGCCAAGATCATGGGCCGGGTCTTGGCGTGCAAAGCCGTGCTGGTGCTCAAGGGCCCACCTAGCTCCAAAGATTTTTTGATTTTGGAGTTGGACGACTTCCTGGGGGACGACCTGGCTATATCAGTTAGAGTGCCTAGCCTGTTGGATCTTCTGCTGGCATCTATACAGCTGGGGCAACTTGTCGAAGTCACAGGCACGGTAATATACCGCCAGGACTACAGAAAACTGCTCCTAGCTTATAAGCTCCGGATTGTAGGGCACTGGAGAGATTTTGGCCGAGAGTTGGAATGGTGGGCTACTGTGTTATCGATCCGGCGGTTTCTTGTGGAGCCATGGGCATACTTCCCCGATTACGATCCCCGAAAAGAAGCGCCCGTTCCCCGCTTCGAGCCAAAGGCACTACGGGCCCAGCGAGAAAAGGCTCGAGTTTGGAGGTCTTTGAAAGGTGACCAAAGCAAGCGGCACCGGGCCTTGACTTCGGCTTTGGATTTTTCAAAGGACAGCGTTCTCATTCATAGGCAGTCAAAACTCCGGGCAAAAAAAGACTCTTGTGAAGAGCTTTCGTGCCGCCCAGTACTAGAACCACCTGCAATTGACCCAACCATTGAGGCAACGGACAGCGCTTCGAACGGCTCGCCGGTGAATGAGGTGATTGATTTAACAGAGGATTGACGCCTCACATGTTTATTGACAGCACACGGTTTTGTTCCAATCTTTGTGGGATGATCGACTAAGAAGGACTCGGCACGTGGCAATGTTCCTGTATGTGCCATTTAAGATCGCACGCGGAACTCTCCGAGACGTGGGGCTCTCTGTTCGCGGTCCCTCTTATCAGCAACACACCTAGCGCTCGTCATGTCTGTTGATCCAATCACCTGCCATATCTTGGACACCACCTTGGGAAAGCCTGCCCGTGAAGTCACGTGCTCGATATACTATGTTTCTCCATTGATATCTGACCGCGGCGAGGAAAGATCATATGATTTGAATCCCCAGCTGAAGCCGTTTGGTATGAGCAAAACTGATCATGATGGCCGCATTAAACAGTGGGTTATCGATCCTCAAATAGATGCTGGGACCAGCGAGGCTGTTGGAATTACCGGAAACAAGTGGGCCGAGTTGAGACCCGGTATTTACAAAATCAAGTTTCTTACTGGAAAGTACTTCCATTGTTTGGATGCTTCCAGTCGAACATTTTTTCCCTTTGTGGAGATCATATTTCAAGTTGAAAGCCCCCCAGATCAGCACTACCATGTTCCTTTGCTCTTAAGCAACCATAGCTACTCCACCTACCGTGGAAGCTAGTGAAGGACTGGTAAAGTGCACCTGATTCCCCAGGGGTAGGCTACCGTGGGCATTGCCGAGTGTATTAATATGAAATTGGATATATATCAGTGCGAAGTAATGTACATATTATGAAAGATGCAGAATGCATTAGTAAAAGAATTGGGTATTCGTTTGCGACTTCTCGTGAACCAACATCTCGTAACACTTGAAAGCATTGAGCTCGTTTTTGATCTTGCTGATTTCGTTCAAATCGTTGACGTAGTACTGCGTCACAGCCTTGTTGTTCCTCTTGTACATGTATGGAGCATAGGTTTCACTGATGGAAATAGTGTTGGAGAATTTGACCGACCTCGTGGCACCTTTCGATTCAGCAGAATCGCTTTTCAAAATGGAGTGTTTCTCTAGAGCTGAACTATTCGGCCTGGCAACATCACACTCGGGTACGGACTTCTCAAAAGGCTCGAATCCCTTGAGCTTAATCTCCACTTCCGGATAATCACTAAATTGTTTGGCCAAATGGAAGTAAGACCTCCGGCTTCCTTTAGGTTCATTGTAAGCAGACTGTAATTGTTGCCTTGTCACGAGCACAATTTTCTCGGTTTCCTTGGGCGGAAATTCCGATGCCGTTTCTTCGCTTTTCATCTGTGCAATTATATCATCGGTGATTCCGGAATATGAGTCGTCTAGCGACTGCTTGGCCTCCGCGGCAGAAACACTCTCGTAACTGCTATTGGCCGAGCTGAACTTGCTCATTAAAGACTCCTCCGACTGATGATTATCTTTTCTTTTTTGGTCGACGATTTGATCGTTGGTCAACTCGTCATCTTTGGCGAAAAAGTCGTGAAGACTATGGCCTTTTCTAAGCTGTATGATATCTTTCTCGACTTCTTTTTCAACCTCGTCGAATCTCATGAGAACGTCATTGAAATCATCTCTCTCCACCTCGTAGTTTGGCAAATCAAATTTGGTGGCGGTAGGCGTGCTTTCCTGTGATTCCTCCTGAGTCAGCTTATCTCTAACACTGTAAACAGGAGAAGGAAGATCATCAACACGCTGACTAGATCCCAATTTTAAGTTCAAGAATAAGCCTCTTTTTCGGCCTTTTTCTAACGGCGAGGGTCTGCCCTTAAGACCCCACGTTCTGTCAAGATTTCGACCATCTTTGTTCGTCGGCTCAAATTCGCTCCTTTTAGAAGCGGGAGCATTCATTGACGAGTTCAGAGACTTGTAATTGAGCTTGCGGTGGTACTTTTCTTTCGTGCCAGACGAGAGAAATTTGGAAAATTTTTTCAACATCGATTTCTTTTCCGGAGAAGCTGCCGGAGAGGAAGTCACAGTATCTGTCAAAGATGCTTTGGACGAAGTTTCAACATCAAAACTGAGGGAGCTTTGAAACTCATGTTGCATTCTGGTTACCCGTTTGTCTTTACTCGGGGTACCTGGCAAGCTCTTATCATAGTCCACATCTACCACAGCCAACATAGAGTACCTAGCTGCTGTTGGGGTGAAAGGCTTCTTGATAGGCGAGTGTCTTGGAAGACTCGGTGTTTCTTTGGAAGACATTTGGGGCTTCTGAGGTACGAGAGGTGAAGCTTTCATCTTCATGGATTGTGCGGAGCTAATTGAAGAATTGTTCCGCTTGTGCACTTTGATGAAACCATTATTAACATCCAAATCTCCTCTAGGAGGTACCTCCTCTTGCTGGTCTGCGAAGAATTTGTCAATTTGGACTGGGGAGTAATACTCAGTACCGTCAAGCGAAACAAAGTCGTCGAGAACTGATGTGCTTCCACCAAGCTTTGAGTTTGCACTACCGCCCTTTTCGTTGACCTCGACAATCAGATCCATACGTATTGGGTCAATCTGTTGATTGTAAGTCAGGTCCTTCGATATAGGAGAAGGTGCCTCTGGCAGTTGTGCTGGCAGTTGTTCTGGCAGTATGCTCTTTGGTGGCGCAGGTAGCAGGGGCTTTTTCTCTTTGAGCGAAAGTTCAGGTTTCTTAGTGGACTCAGGCTCCTCGAAAAGCATTGATCTGTATTGGACTACCGGTTGCTGCGTCTCGTGCAGGTCTTTTCGAACACTTATATGAGAGTCTCCAGAGCTGAAAGAGGTCGAGCTCTTCGGAATTTCAGAGTAGTTTGTTTTCGGAAGGGCCGGATTTGAGTTCGCCACGAGCGGCTTCGAACTCGTCTCATCTGCTCTGGTACCTTGCGCATCTGCACGATCTGAAACTGCCTCAGTAGGGGTTGCAGGAACTGAGTCTTTCGAAATTGGAGTTGGTGGTGCCGTTGTCTTTTCAATAGGTGTTGGCGGCACGGAGTTCTTGGAAATCGGCGTTGGTGGTACCGAATTCTCCGGGAGGGGCGTTGATGGACCAGACATAATGTCTGTAGGTTTTTGAGCCGGCAAAGTGGATTGCAAGGTTAAACCCTTGAAATTTTTAACGTTTTCCGCTTCAATCTGGCCACCCTCGGCTCTTTCGGAAAAGCCTCGCAGACCCACTTTCAAGTATGTGTCACGTGCAGGAGCCTCAAGCATTATTGTTGGTTCGGGGAGATCAGCTGTGGATCGGCGGTGGTCTGCCACCACTAGAACGCGTTCAGTGATTTGGGGGGCACCAGCCGCTTCGAGCAGAAGCTTGTCACCATTTCCCAGCAAAACAGCCCCGAAATTCAGTGAGTCGTTCTCGGCTTTCAGGGCTTTTGAATCCCACTCAGACTGAGCAGCTCCGGCTGTAGCCTCGGGAATAACTTCTTGGTCATTGGAAGGGCCAGGCTGAGCAGCTCCGGCTATAGCCTCGGGAATAACTTCTTGGTCATTGGAAGGGCCAATGCTCTCTGCGTCATCCTCACGCTGATCATCAGTTGGATCATTTCCTTCGGTATCTTCTTGATCATCTTTAGTCTGACCCTCTGATATGGTAAGCGAGTCCCCATCCGAAGCATTGAATTCATGAGAAACGTTATCAACATCGTCTGCTTCGCTGAAGCTTCTGTATGAAGAGCCCGAGGAAGACGACGATCCCGAACATTCTTTCCCCACTTTGGCCAGAGACCTTGCGGTTGACAGTGGAATGATCTGCACAGACGTGGATTCACTATTATACGAAGCTCCGCTTGCTGATTCATCGGCATTAGCAACGGAGTCGGCGTTTTTTATATTCTCGTTGTTCGAGTTGCTGGAAGGCGAGGACAGTGAGCTTAAAGCAGCGGGGCTTTGCAACGAGTCCAGTGCAGGTGGAAAATCCGATGTAGAGAACTCCTTAATAGACTCCAAAGAGCAAGTCTCCTTGGCGTTGTTGTAGCTTGAAACAGACTCAGTGCTACCCTCCAGCCTCAGCATGTCACTAGCGACTTCGGAGCCCGAGACTGAGGTTTGAGGGGTATTTGAGCCGGAGATATTGTAATTCGAAATGCTGGAAGGATCGGAGTCCAGTGTGCTGAAGCGAAGTTGAGAGGAAGTGTCCATCAGGGAACCACTAACCAGCAGCACGTTTCGGATGATGTTGGAGGAATTTTCACTGTATCGATTGTTGGTCAAGGAGTGCGAATGTCGCGAGGGCACCGGGTCCGCATTATTTTTCGCCGGCAAAACAATATTCGTGGGGGTATCAAGCGTGTTTGTTCGAATGGAGTCCATCAACGATTGCTTCGACTTTTCCTTAAGGTTGCTAAAGGAACGGGAATGCTTCAAGTTCGGTATTGCCCGCGAATGACTGTGAGAGTGAGGAAGGCTGGCGGGAACCACCGCAGGGGAGTTGGCCAGCACCATCGATGCGGCTTTGGCCGAGGGTCGGTTGGGGTAAGTCGCCAAGCGGGCGGGTTTGTTGCGTTTGCTGGGAGCGGTTCGGGGCGTGAAGGTCTCGCCATTCGGAAAGTTGTATGTTGGCCTGGGCGAGGCAGCAGGCACTTTTCTCAGGCGCTTGGCAAACTTGCGGTCATCCAAAAGGGCGCTTGTGGACGAGTCTCTGACATAGTCCGAGGTGCTGGAACGGGACGACAGAAGCGAGTGTAAGGAAGTGAAGGAGTTGTGTCTTTGCATGGTGTGGGCCGTCTAAGCAGACATCTATGTTACTGGTGGGGAGGGGCGGAGCGGAAGAAGGGAGTATATGTGAGATGGGAAAAGCGTGCGGCGGTGAGAGCGAGATTCAGATATTAGCGGTAGTATGTTTGAGAATCTCGGAAGTGAGAATGCGCCTTCGAGCCGCAACAAAAAAAAAAACCTTCATCAACTAGAGGCAAATACGAGGCCCAGCACCCGAGATGTGCGAGCCACCCTCTTAGGGGTTTTTCCATCGCAGAGTGTGGGTTTTGGCCCGGTGCTTTTTGAGGTGTCGTTACAAAAAACAGGCCCCGGAGATAAGCGGGTCCCTTTTTGGGCTGCGGCCCGTTCGAACCGCTGAAACAAAGGTGTAGCTGGAAAGAAGAGGTGCTACCTCGATTCGTCCAGTTTGTCTCAGAGGAGCATTCGCGAATAGACAAGATGAGACACGGGTCAGACGGCGTGCGCTCTACGAGCTTCTTGACGGGCACCGCCCCGGGAGGTGTGAGGCGAATTCGGACACGTTCACGTAGGCACGGCCATTCTGATAATCTCGAAGCCGAAGCAGAACCCCTTGGGGCCCAATGGGCCGGGTGGATCCGACGTCCAATAGGCTTTAGGCTGCGGCACCAGCGGCAAGACGCAACCATCAAGGCGACTGCAGCGGTGTGCAGGTACCGATGAAGCAGTAGCGTAAGGTATTTAGCGTGACTGCGGAATAAGCGAGGCGCGAGCTCATGACCGCGGAATATAAGCGAAGTGCGTGCCCGTGACCCCGTCGTATGCCGTCGCACAATAATGGTTGCCCTAAGCCCTTGTTTATATTGTTTGTTTTGATTATTTTTTCTTTTAATTACGTTTTCTTTTGATTACTTTTTCTTTTATTTATTTTGAAGAATGGTTAAATAGGAACTGTGGGCAGGCACATGCATGGTTGGCGACGGAATTACGAGACGCCTGCGTTTTTACGAGCTTGGCCACGGTCGGCGGCCTCCGTTCGACGCTGTCGCTGGGGCCATGGCCCTGGCCAGTTGCGGGTGCTGCTCTCGGCTGGATAGTGAGACCCCTCCGCATGCCGTCATGAAACCTGGACGCGTAATTGTTTCGGTGCGCGAACTACACCTCGCATGCACACTGTCTTGTGTTGGGTTTGCGCCCTCACCGCACCTGCTTCGCTCACACAAGTCCTTCCATCCCCAAAAGCTCGCCTGTGCTGAAAGTTCGAGCCGCAACACGCAAGACCCTAATACTTCCGTAACTAGCATCGTCGCCCGGCCTCAATGTACGTGTTGCCTGTAGTCGCCTCGCTTCTTCTTCTTTTGGGTGCAAATGCCACCTCTGTTCTGGGGGTGCGGGACTTGCCCGGTAGATATGTCCATTCCAAGACCGTCGGCCGTGAAAGTCTGGCTGACCCGCTCGCGGCAGACCTGCCGTTTGAAGCGGCCAGCTTATCTCCAGATACTGTCGTGGTGCTGAGACCAGACTACATCAGGGGATTTTTGGTCTTTGACTCCTTCAACCTGGTGCAAGCCGCCGCCGTCGAGAACGGCCCGCTCAACTCCAAATTCACAAACTTGGACCGCCACCTATCCGACGAAACCAACCTCAAGTCTTGGACTCGTTATCTAGTGGAACATGCCGATGATGCGCCAGACTTGCCTGCAGTTCCCTCGGTGGACGAGGTGGACGTGGACATTGGCCGTTTCACCGACTACTTGGTCTCCAGCCGCGGTTTCTTGAGGACCGACCTCGGCTTTCTTCAGGCCGTGCCGTTGGCCCTCTCGTATGACGAGATTGAAGATGAGCTTGCTGAAATCAAAAACCGCCACGCCAAGTCCAGCCTGGAACTTGAGCCGAAGCCCGTAGTGGAGAACATGGCCGCGAAGCCCGCGCATACACTCCCCTTGTTGCTCCCTTTCTTGCTTGCCTGTCTCTAGCCACGCCTGGTGAGTGCACATGGGCTTGGGCGGGGACACTACTCGGTTTCAAGGGCGGCTATATCCGTGGAGGATAGCCGCCACATTATCATCATGAATACCAGCCTGTATGGCAGGTACCTCAATGCAAGAAACTTGACGTACTCGTCATGGACCGGCACCCAGTCCCTCTTCGACTTGTCGGAATGGAACTTGGCCTTCTTTTTCAACCCCGCCTTCAAAGTCTCCACGGCCTCAACCCCCGCCTTCACTTCCTGTAGTAGCTGTGGGCGGACCTGCAAGTATCGTGCTACCCCTCTTGCTACTCCCAAGTCGTCGTGTGCAAACACGTCCATTTGCTTCAAGGTGAATATGGAGAACATTTTCGCTGACCACTCTCCGATTCCCTTCAATTGAACGAGTTCCTCAATGAGCTCATCCGAAGAGCACCGGCCGAAGAATTCCGGCTTCGACAAGTTGGAGTCTCCCGAACAGAACGTTTCGCTGATGTGCATCACGTACTTAACCTTCATATTCAGAAGCCCCACCCCCTTCAAGGTCTCCGAGGGCACCTGTAGTACCTTTTCCGGCGTAGGCTCATTGTCGAATAGCTCCATGAATCTTCCCTTTATGGCTTTTGCTGCGGCGCCCGAAACCTGCTGAGAAATCACCGACGACACAAGAGATATCCAGTAGTGAAGAATGAGCTGCAGCCCCTGCACTGGGGGTTCTTTTTCTTCGGCAAACGCAGCAAAATTGTCCCACACTATGGCCGGGTATAGTGTGGGGTCAACCGCAATCACATGGCGCACGCCCTTGACGAACTCAGGCGCATGGAAATCAATGAACAGCTGTGGTAGTGCAAGGTCCTTTGGTACCGCAATATGAGAAAAGCTGCGCTCAATGTGCTCTCGGAGCCTTTTGGGAGGTTGTTTCTTAGCAACCTTCAGCGGCAAGGAAACTTTTGTTGCGGCACTTGGCCTAGATATTCTCATGGCCTTGGGGGCATGCGTAGACGATAAGGAAGCGGCCGAGTGCCGGGAGCGAGTGACGGCCATTGTTTTATATGTGATGTCAGCAGCAGGCCATGTGGCGCAGGTAAAGTGAAGATGGTGAAGGCTAGGTCGCCGCGTGCGTTGCGCAGTCGACAGACATGAATGTGGGGACACCGTACACTGGGACATTGTGCCTTGTATGCCGCACCTTAATTTCTCCAATGCATCGAAAAATAAGCGAGCTGCGTGACCGGGCACCTTTTGGGCTATGAGTTTCGAGAATTACATAATGAATGAAACAATTCCTGTGAATCATTGCATTTTATGAATATTTCCTCAACTTCGCATATTGCAAATCCCGCCGCTGCGCTATACCGGCGCCTTGTGGCTGTTCCGAATGTTTTCTTGAGAAGGCCATGTTTCTTGTCGAGGTCCATGGTGCTTTACATGGACCCTGCCCCGGTCGGACATTTCAGTTGAGAGGCTCTCGCATTGAACAGAAGATTAACGCAATGAAGTCCCAGTTTTTGTGGGTCAGTGCTTCAAACCGTAGGACTCGCGGAACGGCTCTCCTGGAACAACGTCGGAGTGCTGCAGGATTGCGGTGCAGATTGCAGTGCCAAGCCCCACGCTTCAGGTGGTCGAGACTAATAATAAACGGCTTTATTCTCATGCACCTCGAATGCGGCTCCAACGTGCTGTAACCGTATACACTTCGCCTGGCCAATTACTCCTTGTACGTTGGGTGAATACTCTTCTCCTGGAATTGTTCGTTTCTGGCATATTTCTGAAGCCTAGGCCCACACCTGTAATTGCTCGTAGAAGTCCACTCTCTTGTCGGTCTTGTCTATCTTCAGAACAACCGCATACCTCAAGTCGTCGACCATGATGGGGTGGCCACAGGTGATGAAAGCGGCACTGCTTTGTGCTTCTTCCACTTCCTGGTCCACTATTTGGTCCACGGTGGGCCTGCCCGTCTTGATGGCCACGTGAGGAAAGTGTGCGCGGAGCATTTCCAAGAGGTCGCCCTTCTCCTTGGTGTCAGAGTCCTTCTCTTTCTCCTGGGACGAATTCACGTCCACGGAATTGATGCGTTCATAAAGCACCGCCGCTGCGCTAACCTCCGGTCGCGTGATGTATATTGTAGCCTCGATCTTGGTTTGCCTCAATGCACTCAACTCTTCCCACACCCATTCAATAGTCAGCATATCACGCAAAATCCAGTGCAACTTGAGCCTTTGCTTCTCATTATTGACCGAACGGCGTGACAAGCCATACACTTCGGAGAATATCCCGGGGATGCCATTTCCCCCGGCCACAAACACCGCGCTGTCGTGGTGCTCCACTGGACAAGCCTCCCCGTAGGGACCCTCAACAACCACTCTCATGGTGCACGACTTTCCGGGACGATTGGCCAACACTTTGGTGAGGTAGTGCGTGGCACCGCGCTTGGCCTTCAAAATAAACACGATCCGGTTCTCCTCGACGGTGGAGTCCAAGAAGGTGAATGGGTGCGATTGCCAAAAGTACCAGCTGTGGCAAAAGTACACCCAAGCATGACCGCCCGGAACAGATTTCCAGTGGCTTGGCTTGGGCACGGTGACCCTCAAGCACTCTTGGGAAAGAAGCGTGATGGTGGCCTTGGGAGCGCCGAACCAAACCATTCGAATGATTCGCACCAACCTGTCCACCGACCACACCGCCACACAGGCAAACACCCAGGCCATAAATTTGAACGAGCTGATATGGCGCCATGCACCCATCAAGAAGCACACGGCCATGAGAATGTGGATCACCAAGAACACTTCGTAAAAGGCTCGGCGGAGGAACAAAAGGCCTTGCATGCAAATGACGCATCCAGCCACCGTGGCAATAAGCCCGTAAATAATGTACTCCTCTTGAACAAACGTCGGGTAGCCCGCATTCATCTCAATCACCGAGTAGTTGATGGAGTGAATCAAAATCAACGCAACAATGGCTCTGCCGATCCATCGGTGGTACATGATAAACGTGGAGAACTTCCATCGCGTAAACCACTGCAAAAAGTTGTTCCGACCACCAATCAAGAACAAGAGAGGAAGTAACATTGTACCCATGACAGCCGTCCGGTCCGCCACAAGCCTCAAGACGGCGGCGTATCTAGTGGGAAACCTTGGATTGCCCGTGCTATAGTCGATTTTCACCGCGTTGAAAATGAACAAAAGCCAAAAAAATATCGAGCCAATGATGGTCTCCAATCTGGAGGGAATAAGAAAGTTTAGGAGTCCTAAGAATTTTTGGTGGTTGGTTCTCTTCTTGCGGATCAATGCCGGAAGCGTGATGTACTTTCTCCACATCTTTGACCATCGGCCATTGCATGCATTCCGGATTCCCGGAAAAATCACCACACCCCAATTGCACCCTGCAGCAAGCACAAACACTAAAGCCCAGTAGCCGTAGAGTGCGTCGGAGAAGAAGTAAGCGTAGTTGAAGTTGTAGTAGAACTGTTCAAAAGCAAGATGGTAGTTGGCAGCCAAGGTTGCATTAACTGTCACTGGGTAGTCCACCACAGCTGCGGTCGG
Source organism: Metschnikowia sp. UFMG-CM-y6306 (assembly GCA_009756535.1). Taxonomy (NCBI): domain Eukaryota; kingdom Fungi; phylum Ascomycota; class Pichiomycetes; order Serinales; family Metschnikowiaceae; genus Metschnikowia; species Metschnikowia sp. UFMG-CM-y6306. The sequence continues at coordinate 54,536 of WFIW01000016.1, read as the reverse complement.
ACGGCCGTTGGCCCTTTTGGTGCTCTTTTGGGGACTGCCTTTAGGAGCAGGCTGGGCGTTTTGCTTATAGTTGTCCAACGCCAACATCAAGGCGGCCTCGGAATAATCACCGGGGGTGGTGTCACAAAATTTCGTAAACCATTTGCTGGCTTCTGTGTACACCTCTCCATGGAGCTCGGCAACACAGCCCATCATCGTGGCCCTTGCATTATCATTCAGACACATGCAGCCAAAGCCTTTTCTGTCTTCTTTCGTCGGTGCACAGAAGCTGGCCGATAAACTGATGGTATTCAGGCACGCTCTCATGGTAACGTCACCTTCATCGTAAACGCTGAAAGGTGTGTAAGTGAAGGCTTCCGCAGCCGCGTGGAGTGGGAGGAGAAAGAGTAAAGAGAGCCCCGTCTTCATGATTTCTTTCTATTTTTTTTTTCACACTTTTGGTGATGCAAGTGGTGGATCTGACCGTATTAATATAAAAAATCCAGTGATTTGTGGTGGCTTGGAGCTGGATTATGATTCGCTCTCTCTTCCGTGACAAAGGAGGACTGCAATCTATGCAGCAAATTATGCAGCAAATTATGCAGATCATGTACAGATATGCATCTTCTATCACGATCATTTTGGTGATCTAATCCATCTAGCCGGCAATCTATACAGATACTAATTAGCTCGGCAGCCTCTTGCAAGTATCTGCGGGAAAACTCTAGGAGATTAGGTGATCAAGATAAAAAAGAAACGAAACTTTTATGAAAGATGTGAAAAGGAAGGAGACAAAGTGGCGCCCTCTGAGCCTCAACATCATAGCCCAGGTTTAGCGCTCTGTTCGAGACTATGTCTGAAACACATGCTCTTAGAGGTTACATGGTAGCCACTTGTTCTGCGGCAGGATCTGAAGTAGACCTGTATTCAACTTTTGTGCCTGCATTGTACGCTTATTCTTACGATTGTTCAAACCTACACGGGCACAAGGTGCAGCGCCAAGAAATATCCGCACTACTGACAGGCTGAGTCAGGCATCTAGCATCTGAACTTGCGTCGCCAAAGGCACTTGCCGTTGTCGGACAGAATCATCTCCTTGATCGGCCTAGCTTTCGCGGCCTCTGACTGGCCACCACATCACCGAGTGTTCCGAAATGTGGCCGCCTTGCAGATAGATCATCCACTACCACGGACCATCCCCACCACGGACCATCCCCACCACGGACAGCCAAGACAAGGAGTGGGGAAAACAACTCCAGTGCAATTAGGGCCATTGTTTCGGAGCCCCATTGTGCGCATCTGCACTTTTGCAGCCTCGGGCAGTGAGGCTATGCGGCAGAGACGCTGCTTTGTTTCACTCGCCGTGTACTGATATCCTTCGCCTGTGGAGGAATTTCACCGCGCGCCATGCATACCAGTAGCGAGGCGAGTAATGCTTTATTCTACTCCATGACAAGACCCGAATCACTGGGGCCGAAGAGAGGAAATCGGCTGGGTTGGCCGAAAGAGATTGTCGGCTCGTTCTGAACGGTGTGGCGGAGCACGAGTGTATCGAGGCTTGCGGCGATCTCAAAACGCGTAAATTTCTCTTCTTCGCAGGCTTTACACGCATGAGGCTGAGCCCCTCGGGCAGGCACCATCCTATAATGCACCCCTTCACATTCGTGAAAGTCAATAATGGATACATCACTCCTTCTTGGGCGAGTGCAATGGCCCTCTGTGATTGAATAAGGGCAGCTTCAGCTTGCGGGTTTATGGCTGGCCAATAATGTACAAGCAACTTGCTTTGATTACGTCCCTGTCTTGTTCACGCTGCCGGTCGCCACCACCGATGAATGGCTATTATGAATGCCGATGGGTCTCAATTGTGGGTTCGAGGAAATGATTCGAGGAGGTCCAAGTCATCACAAGGTATCGTCGAAGAACCTGGGGGGTTTGCAGTAAAACAATTCTTTTGGCCTTTAAAGAGAACTAGTATTAGGACTAAGACTTCTGAATGTTTTGAGCTTTCAACAACGGAGAGGGTGAAAGTGCATGGTGTGGGTCAACCACAGTAGCTCAAAAAGAGTGTGGGTCAAACCCACAGTGGGTCAAATAACAAGGAATTTCCTCAAGGTGTCAAACCACCGTGGCAAATGGTTGGAACCACATTGGCAAAAGTAAACAAACCAATGTTTCAGAAAGCGACACACCCTTTTTCTTCCAAACCAAAAGGAAAGGCGTGTACTTTAAATTTCACTGGCTGTCAATATTTTGAAATTTTCTGGAAAAAGGCCTCATATGTACTACATTTGAGGTCTTGCAATTCTAGTCAAGGGTCTAATAATATGCGGATGAAAGGGAACTTGTTTCCTGTATATAACAAAAGGTGGATCGGATTGTTCAATTTTGCTAGTGTGGTTTGAACCGGTTAGGCGAGCTGGTCTGAATATTAGACCCAAAAACACCGTATGGGTCCACTTGCAGTGGATCAAAACCGCCGTGCGGCTGACGATAGACCGAACATGACACGAGCGCTATTTCACATATCGGCCACAGCTGGTGCTTTGGCGAAGTGTCGACGTTCTTGATCGGAAACGGTTGGCAGGACGCAGTGATTGGAGTTCCGATGAGCTATGGAGTGGCTCCCCGCGAAATGCTCGGCACGGGGTGAAAAAAAAAAGGGTGAACAATTCCGGTGATTAGCTACGCCTCATGTGCGTGGCCTGCTTTAACCCGCTGCTTTAACCCTCCATGCAGTAACCCTGTTTGTCGGAAAGATCGCGCTTAATTGAGTGCATGGAGCCAAACTATGTGCCGTCACCCTTTCTCCCAGGGCGTCTTCGCTGCCACAAGACAGGTCGCCCGGGATGCTTACCTAGTGTTTGCATGTGAAGGTGAACCGAAACCTGAAGCAAATATGTAGACATTCCATGCGGAGACGTCTCATGGCGCGCTAGCGGGTATTTATGCGCGGAAGCAAATGATGCCTAAAGAAGAGCGCCCAGCGCTATGGATTCAGCATGTCCCCCAGTGTTTACGTCCGCGGCAAATAAGAGCTTCTTTGGTCGGGCAGCTTGATGCGGGGTGCTTTGTTTCTCGATCCTTTCGGATTGTCTCGGAGTGCTTTCGAGTAGCTTCCTGAGGGGTGCTTTTCGCCCACCGGCCGCACCTGAAACCTCGGGCTAATTTCACCTGTTTTCGCACCCTGGGCTTCCAAGCCGCGGGTCAAGGTTCGTGGCTTGCAGCGCAACCCTGATCATCAGGTTTGAGGAAGCTTGCCACCAACCAGAGGATTGCATTCTTCACTCACAAAACGGCTCCAGGCGAAGATATGGACCACCACTAATATTAATGTATGGGATTGCGGCATAGAGTTTGGATTCCCGGCCACGAGCGTGCTCGGGAGAACGGAACTTTGGGTGGACCAATTCCTTTACGCTCTTAAGCATTCGTACTGCACGTATGTGCGTCAAGATCAAGGGTCAAAAGGGGCCACACCCACAACATGACGCAACAAGGAAGGTTCAAGGGATGGCGACTCAGGAATGGTGTGGAGAGGAACTTTAGACGGAGGCATCCTGAGCAGCAAGGCTAGCGTCCAAGGGCGGGCCCAGGCTAGGGGCGCTTTAACTTAACCAGGCTTTGCCAGCACGACACCCAGATGCATTCAATGCGCGGTATTTCTTCTCCGAGGCGCCATCGGCCTTCATCTACGGCCAATTAGTCAGGGAGCTGGCCAATTAGTCAGGGGCTGGGCAATCACCTCAGGGAGCGGGCGAATCAGTCCAGGAATTGGCCAATCACTTCAGGGAACTGGCCGGTTAGGCCACACAAATGTGCGGGCATCGGACTTCGCATGTCAGTCAAGAAAACCACGCCTTGCCGATGTGCAGGACCCGCGAGGCCTAGGCTGATAACGAAAAAGAAAGAAGCCCATGAGTTAGCCGCCCGTGCTTAAATTGCATGAGGCCTATATATATCGATTAATTTTCTCGTCTTGACACTTTTCTTCGTACAAGCATGGTCCCTCTAGATCCGGAATTGCTTTTTTTGGGCACCCTTTACTCCCTGGCCACTCTCATCCACAAGGCAGAGAGGCTCGTGTCTAGTATCACGGGCATCGTCCTTTTGCTAGTACTTGTCCCTGTGCTCTTGGTGTTTCTCTTGGAGATCGTGACCTACCTCGGCAGCCTTGTGCTAGCCTCATTCCCCCATGCCTGTATTGAGTCGTGCCCCTCAAAGCTTCTTGAGCACGCGCAGGTGGTGGTGAAACACTCGGTCAGCCTGAAGCTTGACCCCACGCCACTCTACCTAAAGATGCTTGGCCACATGACGTTTCCGAGTTTTGTGCAAATGACCTTGAATGTTTCCGAGGACGACCGCTTCTCTTAGCCGCACTTCGAGAACCACCCTTGGTTTCCGGTTTCCGGGCGCGTCAACTTCGTCTGCGTCGACTTTCGACTGCGTTGACTTTGTTTTGACCGCTCCGCTTCTTTGCTGGTCCCCTTTAATTTCGGACTATTGCGTGCGCAGCTGGGGCAGGCCCCCAGCACCCTTCGCATTAAAAGAAAGGCCGCATTCCTTGGAGGCATGCGCTACTTTCTTTGATGTTACATAGCACTTTGAATCCTTATCCAGACACTTTCATTTACCGCATCGGCTCTCCTCTCTCTAAATTTAGTTACTGCATCTCCCGCGGTGCCCTTGGCGATTGTTCGGCCTTAGGCTGCTCCTATCGCAAATCCAGCGCACTATATGCAGGGCGTGCAAAATGCCCTCCAAGGCCCTAGAAAGAGAAGTCACCATCTACCCTCTAACATCCTACCTACTTCTCCCTTCCATCCCAGACCTTTTACGGCGCATCATACAATTCGAGTCTCGTTCCATCCATGGTGCCGTCACTTTTCCATATTTCCCAGGCTCTATGTGTAAAGCTAGCCCCCAGAATCACGGACGTGGGCGACACTCCGTACCACATCATCAAGCCTGCTCTCCGACGGCTCAACTCCAAGCAGCTTTCCGCCCTCGAGGAAAACAGCCCTTGCATCATGCCCGAGAGTGACGAGCTTTGGGCGCTTTTGGTGGAGAAGGAGTTTCCAGATAGACCTTTTAACACAAACCAAGTGAAGCTATTAGCCTCTGGCCAAGACGACGACATGCCCAACAGATCGTTATTCAGACAGTACTCGGAGGAAAAGCAGGTTTTTCTCGCCAGCTCCGCGCAGAGGCTACGAAGGTTGACTGCCACCTTGAAGAAGGAAAAGTCCAAGAACTCCATTGTTCCCATAAAAGGCATTGTAAGAGATCCTTCCGTCCGGCGCAGAACTCCATCGCAGCCCCGGCACTCCCTAGCTTCCAGCTCGCGGCCAAAGTCCATTTTGGGCAAGGCCCGCAAGGATATACTGGAGCGGCTGTTGATGTTCCGATCTTCACCTGATTCAAAGAACTTTTCTCGGAATGTTAGAAACCCTCCTCACTCCACCCGAGCTAGAAGCTCGGCCACTCCTGATCTTGCCGCAATGAACACTTCAAATCCAAACGGTATTTATCTGCAAGGCCGAAAGCGGGATGTCAGCCAACAATCGTCCCATCTGGTCCTTTCCAATCTGACCCCCAATCCGACCCCCAATCTGACCCTTTCCAATCTGAACCCTTCCAATCTGACCCCTTCTTTTCTGCATAGCAACAGCAGGCCTGCTGCTCCCACTCAACCCACTTCAAGCAAAAGTGTGACCCAGCTGAGCAGGGCAAAGAGGCCACCGTCTATGTTTTTGAATCTGCGCAAGAAGACCCGTGTGGCACCGACGCCTGTTCCTCCTAAAGAGTCCATATACAAAGAAAAGCCGAGGCAAGCGCCAACATTGCTGAAGTCCCCGATCAAGTCCTCAATTTTCTACTAGAATGAATGAGCCGTCTATACTCACCTTGTATGTCCTTGACTCCACCCAAAAGCGCATGTTTTTTTTCGAGTGAAACGTCACATCATTTGAATGAGTTTTGGTCATAATTTCTAAGCCAAAGATTCTAATATATGAGCCGTACATTATATACTGTTAAAATTCCAATGTCATCATGCGCGAGATGGTACTTTAGACCTACCGCATACCTGTATTTATTACAACTTGACTCTTTTCAAGTCCGGACCAGAGCCAGAGGCTGGTCTTTTCAAGTTGGCTGAATTTTTAACAAAATCCTGAATCAGACCCCTCTTGACCTGCTCATCTCCTATAATCGGCGAGACCCGTGAGGTGGATACTGAGGTGTTGCCAATCATAATGGTTTGCTTATTGGATTTGATTCTCAAGCGGCCCTTAACTAATACCGATTCGGGGACTCTTGTGAAGCCTTCTTTCGAATTGGACACCTTGAGTCCTAGTGTTTGCATGATGGCAATGACATCGGTATAATTGCGCACATGAAGAGGCTCCGTGGCCCCACTCGAAAAGGCCAAACCCTTGCATCGGGCCGCTCTGATGAGCTGCAAGCAATTGAAGAAAAAGTCTTTCCTGCTCATATGGGCGGTCGTACCGAGCTGAACCGAGGACTCGTAGCCGGCAGGGCCAGATACGAGGCCCGAGTAGCAAATCTCAAACTTGATGCCCTTTGACAAAGCCAGGCCTACGGTTTTGTGCTTCAAGAAAAAAGGTAGCTTGGTGGACATGGGTAACGAGACCAAGTCTATATCTAGGTTGGTGGTGGCGAGCTGCAACGCCTTCTCGGTGGTGGGCAGCACTGCTATGAGATCAAACGCACCTGAGTTAATGATCTTGGGGATGTTTTGGGTTTTGGCCGGATCGGTAATCACGACAGTTATGCGAGAAAATAGATGGATATCTTTAAAAGAGCCGAACTGCTTGCGGAGCTCGTTTATGGGGATGGGGTTGAGTTTGTCGGGAGAGCTGACGGGAACTTTGACTGACTCGCTGACGATAAAGTTGATGGCGATGTAGCGATACCCAAACGTGTGTAGCATGGCGATAGTATTATGGAGGTTGGTGAGTTCCATCTGCAGCGCTTTTGTCGAATAGTCATGGCCAGGCCAGGGCACGTTCAAGTCGTACATTGTATGGGAGAGGGCCAGTGTTTTTCAAGACTGCGATGCGCACCGCGTGGAGGCATGGACATGAAGTTAAATGGCCGTGGGACAGACAATGTGGAGGTAGACTTCTGGAGAAGGATCCAGCTGGAGTTGGGGCTTTTAATGATTTTGGAAGTGTCGCTAAAGAGAGGCTTTCGGCGGCTATGTATTTTTAATCAAGCAACGAAAAAGAAGTTTTGGTAGAAATTGGTCGAACTCCGGGGAAACGGGTTTCTTAAACTGGGGATGCATGCGAACTGGCGCACACGTTAGTGGGGTTAAGTAGTCCAAACAGTTTAAGCAGTCTAAACAGCCTGGAAGGATTCGAGTATTCCTAGAAAGGGAAACTACAAAAAGCCGGTGTATTGCCCTGGTAGAGCCCAGGCCCAGGTAGCGTGCTCCCTCATATTTTGCACCCATTCGCGGAAGAATCGAGAAGAACCAGCTCAGAGTGGCAAAAGGGGGGGCGGTGGCAAAATCATAGGCCCGGAACCTTCATAAGAAAGACTTATCACCATTAATTGAGCAGCCAACCTTTTTGAGTCGCCACTTTTTTGAGCTCCTGTGCCACCACTTCTCATCGACACTGTCAGCGCCACGACCTTACGCGACAAGTCACCTTCAAATGGCCACGCTTCCGCACCTTCTCCTCATGAGCAAAGTCGATACCAACACCAAGGAGCATGGGATCTTGAACCTCGGCGAGAACTGCCATCTTTGCAATGAGCTCGACTTTCTCCCCTTCCACTGTGAATTCTGTAAAAAGACCTATTGCTCCAAACATCGCAACCTCGACCTTCATCATTGTGTGGGCAGAACCCAGCGAGCGGCGACGCCTTCCAAATACGATGGACCCACGGCGGCTTCCCTCTTTCCCGACAGATCCAAGCATCTGGAGGCATTGGACAAGCTGATGGCAGAGAAAAAAGTCCCTGCATCCACGCTTAAAGGCAACGACGGAAACAAGTCCACGCCTTTCATGAAGCTCACAAAGTACTTGCATTTGCAACGCATCAAGAGGCTAGAAGAGAAAAAGGGCTTTTCTCTTTTCGGGAAGCTGAAGACCGCAGGAACAAATCCCATTGTAGAGCTAGCCAAGATCAAGAAAGTCGCAAAGGGCCCTGCCAACATCAAATACGACGAAAGAGTCTATGTGTGGGTATTATTCGTGGATAAAAACGACGAGGACATTGAGGCGGTTGCTGCCAAGTCCGCCATGACCGGCGTGTGGGTGCTGAAAAACTGGACCGTGGGTAGAGCCTTGGACTCCATTGCGCTGACGCTTAACATTATGAACTACAACAACTCGACACAGAATCCTGGCGAGAGACTACACCTCTTCAAGGGCGAAAAGGACTCGCCGGTCGTGCTAGCCATGGGCCAAAAGGTCAGCCTGGCTATCCCGAGCGGCTCGACCTTGTATTTGATCAGAGGCTCAGACCTGTGAGCAGCTCATCCCAGGCCAAGCATGAACCGGGTCATGCCTAATAATACATATCAAATACCGCATCACATATTCAAAATCTATTCTCTCGGCGACAATATGAAGAGCTGGGCTGTAGCGCAAGAAGAGTAGCTTTTAAAAAGCGCCCTGGAAGATGAAGAGTGGTTGGAGGCCGTGGCCTGCGCGAAACTGCTCACTGCTTCGTGCAACTGAGCCACTCATTCTCGTGACCTATGGGTATCAACACTCACGTCAAGACGGCATTGGTTACGCTTACATGGTTCCCTGTTCTCTTTACGTTCCTTGATCATGTGTATCTGCCGTGCCAAATCTCGGGCTTCTCTATGTCTCCCACATTCAATCCGGGCACAGAATCGACCACTAAAGATGTGGTTCTCGTCCGAAAATTTAACTTGAAGAAACCAAATTCGCTCGATATCGGCGACGTCGTGATGTTCCGTTCGCCATCAGACCCCGAGCGGCTTCTTACAAAGCGTATAATTGGCCTTCAAGGTGATTTGATTTTCCCCCGTGATCCCAACTACCCTAAACGCCAAGCGCTCATTCCGAGAAATCATCTTTGGGTGGAGGGTGATAATGCATTCCATTCTATAGACTCGAACACTTTTGGCCCCATCAGCCAAGGTTTAGTGGAGGGAAAGGTCTCTACGATCATTTGGCCACCTGCGAGGGTGAATGCTGATATACGCTCTGGTGGAAGAGACGGTAGAGCCAAAAACGTGACTGCTTTAGACTGAGGTGGACTGAATTCTGGCCTGTGCTGGTTGGCTTTCGGTTTAACACCTCATTTCGATGCACCATGAAAGGGTCTACCCTGGGCTGGTCTTTCACGCCCTCGAACCACTTCCCGCGCGAGAGTCTTATGCCTTCGGTGTGACGATGTTCCAATGAAGTCTCTTTATCTTGGCACGTGTCGCCATATTGGTCGCCCGCACAAATCCTTTTGGGCACCCACAACAGCAAAAAAGGTCGAAACACCCAGTCATTGAAATGCCGGAGCCGGAGTCCCTTGGGGTATTCCCTCACTAAGACCTTCTCGAATTCATGGGGCACGAATGCTTTGGCACCTTCGAAATGCGTCTGGAATAGTGGGACCAACTCGTCCACGTGATAAAAGTGGCCGCTCTTGCAACTCAACAATTGGCCCTCTTTGCAGCTGCGTAACTCCGCGTCTTTGAGTCTTCGAAGGTATTCGTCCACAAGTGAAGAGCTTGGCGCTGCGGATTTAGTGGCCACTGCGTACTCCGGGTCAAACACTGCATGGAGTTTCACTGCTGACTTGGTGGAACTCGTCACCTCTTGCGCGTCTGCGATTGATAATGCAGTGATGTCCACATACATGCCGGTGTGGATGTCGATAAATCTAGCATCTATGACATTATTGGTCGAGTGCAGACTTCTATTACCGATATGGGGACTCACATCGATATAATACAGGTGTGCGCCTGCTATTCGGGGGTCGTCGTTGCAATCCACTACAATCGTCTGGTTGAAGCGCCGTGCTAATGAGTGCAAGCTCCGAAGGGTCATTTGAATATCGATGTCATTGTCCCAGGGCATGCTCATGCCGTTCCAATACCATCCAAGGAGGCTTCCATGGGCAAGCCATGTTTGAAGGCCCGCGACCCCGGAAAATCTGAGCCATGCGCGGGCCAACCGGTGAAGTACCGTCTTATGCTCCAACTCCGAATATCGTGCCCTTTGAAAAAATCTCCAGTCGTAGTGCGATCCGACACTTGTGCCTAGCAATCGAGCCTCGTGGAAGTACTTGTCGTTTTGGGTGGAACAACCGGTAGGTGCTTGGCTGTAGTCTTCAGGCAGGAAGTCACTGGCGGTGAGGATTCTTGCATCTGCCGATTCGTGGTTGTCGCAAACTTGGATGCCGCTGGTGGAAGTTGCCCTTGCTTCAAGCGTGTTCCATAGCTCACGCAAGCGGTGTGCCTGGGCCGCGAGCTCTATTTGGCACTTTCGTGCATCTTTGCAATATGAATCTGCAAGCAGCTGCGTGTTTCCTGGAGAAAGGTCGATCTGGAGACCCTTTTGAGAGTGTTTTCCCTGCAAACCCAAGAATAAAACCTTCAGAGGCAGCCCGGCGTTAATTAAATATTGTTGGCCTAGCAATTTTCTGAATGGCGCCGAGAACTGCCCGTCGACTGTATCCGAAACCAGACAATCATGAGTAGCAGGGTCAAGGCACATAGAAATCAGGGCTGCTTCCCTCTCCTTTTCTGACACTATGTCATGATTTTCTCCGACGTAATCGCCCCAACTAAAAGGTATGGAGAAATGCTGCTCTTCCGTTTCAAGAAATCCTAGTAGCCGGTGAAGCCATAGAGCAGGTAATAGTCTGGAGTCGTAGCCCAATTGTGGGTCCATGGGAATCACATCTGACTGGGTAATATCAGGGTGGATATCTTGCCAAAACCGGTGGACGTCTTCGTTGGTAAAATTCTCGGAGTGTTCTCCAACAAGGTTGTACACCACCAGAAGAAGTACGATAAGTGCACACAATAGTGGTGTAACCACACCCTTGCGGTACATGGTGACATCGAGCCATGACGCGCGCATCTCACATGGCCCCTTAACGTACTAAAATGTCCATTATGAGCGGTCTATGGATGCAGGTTTGAATTTTATAAGTTCTAAGATTGTAAGGGAGAAGTCTCAAAGTCAAGTTTGACGACCATCAAACACGTCATCTTGGGTGGTCTTTTGACCGTCATCTTGGGTGGTCTTTTGACCGTCATCTTGGATGACCTCTCGACCAGTACGGCATCTCGAGTAGAATGCCCGCAACTCACGCCAACTGGACACGGGCCTGCTCGAGACCACGCCGGCCACCTATTCTATATCTCTCAAAAGATGAACCCCACATGTATGTAGCTTCAAGAAAATATCCTTGTCATTAGTCAACTCCACCAAATTTTTGGGCACGATCTTCAGGCGGCGCAAGTACCGCTCGTTATCGGCACCGGACCTTCGGGACTCCTCTAGATGAAGCTCAACTTTGCGCTGGATCAAGGATATGATATCCGTGACATAGACCCATACTATCTCCCACGCGGAGAGAAGCAGCGGCTCCGAGTCGCACGCAACCAAAAGTGCATACTTGCGCTCGCCTCCACGGGCATGTATATCCGGGACACTGAACACCTTGCTGATACAGTAGCCATTGGCCACGTCACCATGAAACAACGGCTTCAGGGGGTCTGCTACCGCCTCCACAGATAGGCACCTCATCACTAGTTTCATGACACACGTATATAGTTTCTGCCGGTGCGGATATCGGGTGGAGATGTACAAATCCGGCTTGGGTGGAGTCAGCTGGTGGAACCGGTCATTGGCAACCGGCGCTGGGGGCTGGTGCTGATCCTCAATCGTAGTCAACACACTGGTGGAGTCATTGGGGAGAAGCAACGAGCAGCTTTCACACAGCGAAAGCGCAGACGACGTGGGCACCACGTCTGCCGTCTGTCTTTGCGTGCAGAGGATGGTGGAAGGCCCGTGGATCTCGCAAAAGTGTGCTAGGCAGAAAACATAGTTTGGCATTGGATGAGGGCGGGCTGGGCCGTTGGGGAGTGCTCGTGCCAGGCGACAGACTCAGCCATCAAGTTGCCAGTGCGGCGGCGGGAGTGAAGGAACATTATTGATTGATAACGAGCGACGAGCCCGCGGAGGCACGGGTGCGCTGGGGGCCTGCTGACAAGCATCATCGCCGGTGCCCACCCCACACCAGCGTCCACTCCCCACCAGCGTCGGCCGGCATGTCTGTTCCGCTTCTCCGGGATCTCACGCACATCAGCTTTCTTAATGTCACACATATGCAGCATTATAAAGTGCCCGCCGTGCCGCTGGGGTTGCTTCACCCGGACTTCTTAGCATTCTTCACCCTCCATACCCACAATGGACAACTTCTTTACGTGAGCGAGACCACGGTAGCTTCCAAGCATGCCCAATTCGGCCCGCTTTCCCTAGAGTCGACCCCCAAAAACACCTTCAAGATCATTCTTCTGTTGTGGATCAGCTGTCCCGGCCTGCACCAGTACAATCTATTTTCCGAGTTGCGCCTCGATCTACGAAATCTAGTCCGCACGCTGCACTGCGATAGCCATAGATATACCGAGAATGCGCCGGTATGGAGCATTCTGGACTCCAAGTATTGCTTGGAGCCTCACTTGCGTGCGAGTCCCGGCCAAAATGCCCGCAAGCCGGACGCCCACGATCCAAAAGAAAAGCTTTCCTACACCGTTGACGATGTGCGCAATCTAAGCAACTTGATGGCGGGGATCCGCGACTTCAACATCACCAAAAACCTGGCGTCGGCTGAGATCAACTCCTTGCAGAACACTCTCAGAGGCGAGGAGCGCAACGTTCAAGAGCTTCGACATCGGAGCGAGGCCTTGGATGCGTCGCTCGCGAAGCTGGACTCGAAGATCGACCTGTGCAACTCCAAAACCCTTGCCATCAAGAACAAGTGCAAGAAGATCGAGCAGATCATCAAGCACAAGTACCCTGTATTCAAGGCTCTATGCACCGAGCAACTTGACATTATCGAGTCGCAGATTCCGCCGATATACGAGACCTTGGAAAAGTCCACCTACCCAGACTTGGTGGCACACATCCGGCGTCTTGTTTCAGTAGTGGATGCTGCGTACCCCATCCACTTGCTAGCAAACACAGGCCGCTACTGCATAGCGGGACTAGAATTCCCCGTGAGCATTCGTGAGATCCTCTCCATGTGTTATTCCCATGGACCGGCGCTAACAGTGCAGAGCAGCTGCGATGCGGGGGAGCTGCCCATGTCGGTCATCAACTCGGGGATTTCGCACATCATCTCGCTCATGTCCATCCTAGCTTCCATTCTCAATCTCTCCTTGAAGCACGACATTGCTTTGTGCCACTCAAAAAGCTACATTGTGAATAGTGGGGCCCCAGCGTTGGGCGGAAATGATAGTGGCGAGCAACTGCACCACTGTGAAACTCAGTATCCGCTCTACTATGACGAGGACGGTACACAAGTGGCGAAGTGCCTCCCAGGAACATCGCAGGAGAACGAAAAGAGAAACCCCGGGTTTGAGGCCGGCCTAGTGCTCCTCAAGAACAATCTACTCCAACTCTCGGCAGATGCCACTGCGCTATTTTCCCACTACCGCAAGGGGGATCCCACACGAGCCATTGCCACAGTGCCGCTCGAGTGCCAGGACAATTTCTTGTGGCATCTACACTTTCTTCTTTTGTATGTCACGGCCGCGTGAGCACGGGCCTCCGGATTGGGGATGTTTATTTAAATGGGTATGTTTTTCGATGCTGTGGTCCTGGCCACGGCTTACAAAAGAGCAACGGCAAGGGCCCCAACGAGCGCTCCGCCGGGGATAAGCATTGCCCTTCCGTGACCACCAGCACTCGAGGAGGATGTAGAAGATCCCGAGCCCGAAGCCGAGCCCGAGGCCGAGGCGGAGTCTGCTTCCCCCGATTCGTGGGCAGCTGCCTGGATCCTCGAGTACCATGTCAAATGCGTGGCGAACGATCTCAACGAGGTGATATTGATGTCGTCATCGTTCAAGAGCGTGGTGTATGAGTCGTCGGTGTAGGTTCCGATTTGTTTGGCCAACTCCGTGAGTCCCGAGGGGACATCCTTGGCCGTGAGGAAGTATCCGACGTAATCCCCCCTGTGGTCTTTGAAATCACTGACCACAGCAGTCAAGAAGTTGGCGTCGTCGGAATTCGCAGCGATGCCTGTTGTGGAGATGGCAGCTATAGTAAGGACACTGGAGAGTCTCATTGGATAGAATGCAAAGGAAATCGGTATGTGAAGAAATCGGTGTGTAAAGCCGTGGGAGGAGTTGAAAATATGGAGATGCAGCTAGAAATGGGGAAAAAGTAAATGAAGGTGGCAAACAGAGGAACCCTGGTTACTTTTTATACTCACTGCTGGAGAGACCCATGCAAGGGACCTGAGGCTGAAAGAGGCAACAACACTGCGGCGCGAGGCTGTATGCCGGATAATATTCCCCTTCGGGTAAATGGATTTGGAATTCCTGCACCTTTCGGCGCCAGGACTGGTCGTGAGAGGTGTTGATGCTATACAAAGAGACGAAGGAGTGTACTGGCTTATTCGGCGAGATTTGGAACCTGACTGGATGTCGTGATCCCGGAAAGAAGCAGCTACTACAGTTGACTGGAAATACAGGGCTTGAGGGCTGCATGCAGGGATTCCGGCCTCTTTGGACGCGGGAGCTGCCTATTTTCCTTATTGGCCTTTTGGCGTGATCTTGTCAAATGGCTTGAAGAGTGCAAAACCCCACTGAGCAAAACAACTGCCTGGCCAGGCCTGAGGCGAGTGATGGCGTAAGGTTACAAGCCTCTTCCCCGCTGCGTCACGCGGCCGCACCCATCAAGTGAGTGCACACACTACATCACGTGAAGCACAGCCACCGCGCTCCTAGGCGTGCTCTTTGCCATGGACAACAATGGCATCAGCGAAGCTCGCCTAGGTGCTATAGTTCATGTATATTAATATTTTCGTTGTTCTGGCGGATTCTGCAGGTCATGTCGCTCTTGCAGCCTGGTCAGCGGAATAGCTGATCCGCACGTTTCAGAACAGCTGATCTGCCCGATTCAGAACGGCCGATCTTGTCTGCCTCGTCTCTGGACTCAAGCCAAATTCTCAGCCCCTCAGTTTCTCACGCCCTTTTACCTAGAAACTTTCAAACAGACATTTCTTAGTAGCCTTTCCATGTCTCCAACCCTTAACTTCAAGTCGGTCCATCTCAAACGCTCATGCATCTCGTAGCTCACACACCACCGAATTTATCTGGTGATTAAATCATCAGACTCAAGGCTTATACCTTTAAACGGCGCCCGGATTCTAAGCAAGCAACGCACCTCCTGCTAAACACAAATTTCTTCTCGAAAAATGCACCTTGTAAACTGGAGTCTTCTTGGTGAAGTATGCAGTCATGTGGTCTGGTGTGGCGACAATTTCTTTTCGATTGATCTTTTCTGGGCCCTTTTTGGCTCCCTCAGTGTTTCCTGTTCCGATATTGTTTTGCGTAGAGGCCAAATCTCCCGAGAACGCCTCAGGTAAAGGACCGGCGTCGGCCGTATTCCTCTTGACATCCCACACTCGCACAGTATTGTCGGCACCGCCGCTGACCAACACACTTCCATCCCGCGAGAATGCCAAAGAATAAATGGAGCTTCTGCCGTGGCCTCTCATGGTTTTCATCCTTCTTCCAGAACCTATATCCCAAACGTTCACAACACTATCCTCTCCTGCGCTTGCAAGCCATCTTCCATCTGGAGATACCGCAACGGTATTCACGGGTCCAGTGTGGCCCATAAAGATCCTCACTGCGTTCCCTGTTTGCACATCCCACATCCTGCATGTTTTATCCGACAGTCCAGTAAAAACATAGTTGGAGTTAGGATGGAATTCAACACAATCAACGTCGTTTATGTGGCCGGCAAAGATACGTAACGGATAAATGTGATCTGTGGCCCAAAGTCTTGCAGTCTGGTCATGAGAAGCAGTAGCAAAGTAATGTCCTAAGGGCGAGAACTTAACGTCCCACACAGGCTGGTTATGCCCCTTATAGGACACCAATGCCGTGTAGGTGTCTAACGACCATAATCTTGCCGTCTTATCCTCAGATGCTGAGATCAAGTATCGGTTGTCCGGAGAAAAAGACATTCCATAAACTGGCCCACTGTGGCCTATTAATTTTCGAGTGTTTGAATTGTTATGCTGATCTCTCTTGCAAAGAGATTTCAATGGTCTTCCATCAAGACTCCAGAGCTTGATGTAGCTGTCCTGAAACCCTCCGGCAACCAAGTTAGAGTCCTGATTAAACTCTAGGCACGTGAGGTCATTTTTTGTATTGTGGAACGTGTACATGCACACCGACGGAGCACTGGCTTGAATGGCCCCCAATTTAATTTTGGAGCGGGAATCTTCCACCGCCAAAATCATGCGCTTGATATCGCTGGCATCTTTCATGGGTAACGGAATAGAGTCAGCTCCCGGCGAATCAGTTTCTGGTACATTCATTTCTTCAAATTCCTGCACCAACGTCTTTCCGTTCACGGTATCGGAATTTTCGTCCTTGACTTTGAGTTCGGCTTCTAATTCTTTTTCCACCTCTGGTTCCAAGGGCAATTTTCCTAACAGCACTGACTGCTCGTTGAACTTTTCTATTTCATTAGTGCTGGCAAGATAGCCAGGAATGCCCTCTGTTGGGTCTGCCTCACCTTCCCGGTCAATTCTGTCAGGCCTGGTACTGGATATGATGGGGTTCAAGTATTGATTGATGATTCTGATTAATACCGCACCACCCACAGCCTCGTTTTCGTGAAGGAAGTAAAGCAACAAGTTCATGGTGGTTTTGGACACCAAGATGCGGTACTTATTTGATCTGTAGGCCTGAGATAACTTGTTTTCTTTCAAATGTTCCGGCATAGAAATAGCCGCTAGTTTTTGCACCTCTTCTCCATGTAGTATCTCGTGGTCGTCCTTGTACTTATCGTAGAATATTTTTGCGTCCTTCGGGTAGTTCTTCGACACGAGCTCGAGATAGCAGTGGACGAATAAAGGGTACAACAAGCGGGTCAATTCAGGCTTGTACAAGTCCAACGACGTTTCCACCCATCCCCGCAAAATCTTGTAGGCACGGTTGTACATTTCTGGGTCATTTTCACGGCGTTGCTTCTCTTCTTCGTCTCTTAGCATGCGCAATTCCTTTTCCTTTGCCAAATGTGATTCTCGATCTTTTGTTTCTCGAAGCTCTCGTTCCGTTCTGAGGACTCTTTCTCTCAAATCCTTAATTTCCCCCTCTGATCTGGGATATTTGCCGTCTTTATAAGGTTTCAGGATCTCAGTAGGTCCCGTGATGGGCGTGGTAGCTGGCGATATGGAGGGGGCAGCAGCAGTGGGCGAGTTTGTGCTCTCCAATCGGAACATGGCCTCTGTTTTATGAAAGCCCTTTTTATTTAGATACTCCATGACAATGCGGTTAAGGTCAGCCTGCGTATACTGCTGTTGGCCACGGTTGCCCTGAGGCTTCTGTGGCTGCGACACATTTTGGGGAGCCGGGTTCTGTGCCATTTGGGGACGACTCACGAGGATTGATTTGCTGGGAGGGGACGCTAATGCTCAGTCTTGTGAAGTTAGAGTTGTTTTTCCTTTGATATGGGGTTTCGCACTGTGCAGCGCACGACCTGCTGCGCGTTCGGTCGAGAGGCTTGGGTAGCTGCGGGCTTCTCAGCGATAAGATTCTAATGCGGTTGGATGCTTCTCACCACGGGCTTTGCGGTGTCCCAAGGTCCCTGTAGCTCATTCTTATACTTCTGCAAAAAAGCAAAGTACCACGGGAGTCCGAACAGCACGAAGGCGACGGCAACAAGGTAGCTGAGCGAGACTTTGGACCCGTGGGTCACGTATAACATGGTGGATTGCGTGGCCAAGACAAATGCCATGGCACAGTAATGCAATAGCGCCAGCGTTTTCCGGAGATGAAAGTCGAGCAGCGGGGCCAAGACCGAGATCTGGATGGAAAACACGAGAAAGGAAAACACACTCATGGACGTCTGCAACCGCGAGGCCATAACGATGGCATTGGCAAAGGACAAATTAGTGGACAAGACCGACTTGTACAGCGAGCGAAGCTCCAACGAGTAGTCATGGCACACAATATTGGCACATGTCAAAATAAACAGTAGGGCCCGGATCGAATCCAGTGACGTGGACTGGGTCAAGGAACGTAATGCGGGCGAGAAAAGCAACAAGAGCATACAAATCACCACGTACAGTTTGACCAGGCTCAAGCCCAAGCCTGTGGGACAACTGAGTACACTGCACAAGGCCAATGCCAAAGATGAGTATAATGTGGGCACATACGCATTCCAGATGCCGTTGTGGATGGCCGAGAAGTTGCAATTGATTATGAGAAGGAGCAGCCCGTAAAAGGCAATAAGCGAGAAATCGCTGAAGAGCTTGTGTGGGGAGTACTTGGCGACGGTCGTATTGCGCTTGAGCTGGTCCAAGAATGAGCAGTCGGTGTAGTTGTCTGGGTACGGCTGGCCCAAGTAGAGGAGTTTTTTCCACCCTCGACCCTCGGGTGAGGTTGGCATATGACGGGGGTCTTTTGAAGATATCGCGGTTCAAATTGCCCTGAAATACAGCCGGAACACGCCCTTTTGGTATCTATGAGGAAGAGGGGTGTCTAAGGAAGGAGTTGGAAGGAGTATGTATAAAGATGGGGTATCAGTATTAATGCATGGTATACAGCGCGAGGAAGGATGCACGGGTGCTGGCCTGGAGACGCATGCGGCAGTGGCAGTCCTTGGTCCGTGCCTTCCATCACCATCCTACGAGTCAGAGCCGGAGGGGACCACATAATGGATAAGGACTTTTCACGGCCGCTAGGGGTATCACATCCCAAGAACAGGTTGCTGCTTTCCCGCACCGCCACCAGTCTCACGGACCGAGTATCGGATTTGGATGCACAGAGTGTCCCTACAGTGGACCAACTCTCGGCCGCACGAGCCAGCGTCAATATGTCAGATAAGCTCTGGACGCAGATTGATGTGTTGGACGACGTCAGGGCCATGGCGCAAGAGGTGGAGCGTAGCGGCAGCTTTTTCAACGACGAGTTTAGCGCCCGTCTCATGGAGCTCAAGGAAACACAATCCGGGCTCATGGAAAAGGTGCTCAGGCACCAGGAAGAGAGCGAACGAGCGAGAGAGATCCGCAAGAGGCATTCCTGGCAGAACTACGAGAACCAGGAGAAGGTGGGCACTGACGAAGAGAGGTTGGCAAAGGAGCAGGAATACACCCGGCAGCGCATGGCGGAGTTTTTTTCTTCATCCAGCAAGGGCTCTGTGGACCTGGAGCAAATGAGAAACTTCAACAATTTGAAGGAGTACGTTTCCGAGGTGAAGCACAGCCTTAGCGAGGTGGGGGACAAGATGCAGGCCTTTGACGGAACCAAGAAGAAGCTTTGGTGACCATCATGGCCTCAGCTAGGCGATTTCTTGGAGGGCGTGACCCATGGACGTATGACAGACATCTCGAGAACTGGCAGGCGAGGGGAGTTGATATTGGGACTCTATGCGAGCATATGGGTGGTTGTGGCCCCGACGGCATTGCCCTAGGAATGTACGGGTGCGTCTTAACGGCCCGGGCGCTCTTTCAAAGAAACGCTGCGGCGGTTCGGTTCGGACGGAACACAGTATGTGTGGGGTGTGCGAGTGCCTGGTGCGCGCACATTCCGGAGTCTTACTTTTCCAGACGAAGTACACCCAAAGCCCCACGGTCTCACCTGGTTTCCAGTTTGAGTCTGCTTAATCGATGGCGGTGGCCTCCGCTACCGACATCTCTTGACAGTTGTGGGCTTGAAAGGCGGCCGGCTGGGAAACAAGTCCTGGTTCGCCATAGGCCATGGGCATGGACTCTCGTGGAATAGCGTGAGTGTGATACATGGGACAGAATAATGGGCGCGTGGGTTACATGGGACAGAAAATGAGATTGTCCCACGCGCCAAATGGACGGCGCAGAACCGGCATTCGCAGTCTAAGA
Source organism: Metschnikowia sp. UFMG-CM-y6306 (assembly GCA_009756535.1). Taxonomy (NCBI): domain Eukaryota; kingdom Fungi; phylum Ascomycota; class Pichiomycetes; order Serinales; family Metschnikowiaceae; genus Metschnikowia; species Metschnikowia sp. UFMG-CM-y6306. The sequence continues at coordinate 34,457 of WFIW01000016.1, read as the reverse complement.
AGCCCGGCCTACGAAAGCGTCAGTTGTGTTTGGTGACGCGACATTGGGCGGCACGGCCACTCAAACGGGAAGGGAATATGCGGCCGCGCCGACTCGAACACACCATTTTTTAGATCGACTGCACCGGGACTCTGGGGTACTTTGCCCCAGCAAATCATGGGCACGCACGTCACCTCATGTTGTGCGAGTGCGAGGCACACCAGCCATTATTTTCCGAGAAAAAAACCGCTTGAGCCCACGTATGCGCTATCGGCGGCGGTGTGCATCGGGCCGGGCCGGACCCTGCAAATACGGGTCTGCGCCAAGGCCCCCACGGGTAATTCATCCAAACATGAAAATTTCTGGCCCTGGCCGCAAGAGCATAGCCTCCTCAACAAGATGTGCGTGGTTTTATGTCTGGGGGTGGCATGGTATGAACGGAGTACGAGATTGGTGCGCAGCGTAAACAAAGACTATAAGCGAGATACAACAACCGGATTTTCTGGTCAAGTGTGTGGGCGGGGCCCGGTGTGGAGGCTCGCCTTGGGCGAAGACCGAGTGACGCGACTCGGATAAACACCGTGCATAAATTCTGGCACCACTCTGGAGAAGTTGGGGAAGAATCATGTGACGTGGAGGATGCGCCCAGCGTGCTGACGAGACGAGTCGGACCACCACCCCTATGGAGTAAGCAGAGCACCGCTTCTCATGCTATCAGGCCGAATGCTCAATTATGCACCCCACTGCAAGTGCGCGCGGAGTGAAACCACCCGGATTCAAATCTGACAGCATGCAGGACGTGGCCTTGTGCAATTGTTCCGGCGACACCATGGCACATCCATCAACCACCTATGGGGCCGCCCAACTCTGGGGCACCTGGAGTGGCGTGGCTGAACAGCAGTGTCATGAGTGGCACTGGACCCGTTCCTGCGGCGAAGTTCCGGAAACGGTCAAGCCAGAGGCGGGCCCAGCGTTCCTATGCTCCAGAGGGGCACTGGGCCTTGTTTGTTTTATGCGCTTGTGGAGTGCACACTTTTGCACGGGAGTGGGCGCGTTCGCAGTATATAAAAGGAAAATTTCTCTGGCCAAAGTCGTATCGTTAAATTTTTCATACTATACACCATGGTTAGATTAGGCCCCAAAGCTCCTCAGCACAGAAAAGGCACGTTCTCCGACGTGCCCCAAGACATTCTTGATGAGATCAAGGTGTTGGAGGAAATGCTCACTGTCTCCGGCGACACCTTGAAGAAGATCGTCAAGCACTTCATCACGGAGTTGGACAAGGGCTTGTCCAAGGCCGGCGGCAACATTCCCATGATCCCTGGATGGGTGCTCGATTTCCCTACTGGTAAGGAAACTGGCGACTACTTGGCCATTGACTTGGGCGGCACCAACTTGAGAGTGGTGTTGGTGAAGTTGCTCGGAAACTCCAAGTTCGACACCACGCAGTCCAAATACGCCTTGCCAAAGCACATGAGAGAGGCCTCCTCCGACGAGTTGTGGGGCTTCATTGCCCAGTGCTTGCAAAAGTTTGTGCATGAGTTCTTCCCTGACGGGTGCGAACAGCCATTGCCCCTTGGCTTCACCTTCTCGTACCCTGCTTCGCAGGACAAAATCACCGAGGGAGTGTTGCAAAGATGGACCAAGGGCTTCAACATTCCTGGCGTGGAGGGCCACGATGTGGTGCCCATGTTGCAGAGTGCCATCGAGAAGTTGCAGGTGCCTGTAAAGGTTGTTGCCTTGATCAACGACACCACCGGTACTCTTGTTGCATCCATGTACGCGGACCCGGAAACCAAAATGGGCCTTATTTTCGGAACAGGTGTCAACGGAGCCTACTTCGATGTGTGTGGACATATCCCCAAGTTGGAGGGCAGATTGTGCGATGATGTGACTGCCGACACCCCAATGGCCATCAACTGCGAGTACGGGTCGTTCGACAACGAACACTACATCTTGCCCAGAACGTCGTTCGACATCCAGATTGACAAGGAGTCCCCCAGACCTGGCCAGCAAGCATTCGAGAAGATGATCTCGGGCTACTACTTGGGCGAGTTGTTGCGGTTGATCTTGCTCTCCTTGGCCGACGACAAGAAGTTGCTCTTTGCTGGACAAGACTTGAAGAAGTTGCACGTGCCTTACGTCATGGACACGTCGTACCCTTCCAAGATCGAGGAGGACCCATTCGAGAACTTGTCGGATGTGGAGGATTTGTTCCTCCAGGGCTTGGGCATTGAGACCACGTCTGCCGAGAGAAAGATCATCAGAAGATTGGCCGAGTTGATTGGCGAGAGATCTTCCAGATTGTCTGTATGCGGTATCGCTGCCATCTGCCAGAAGAGAGGCTACAAGACGGCCCACTGCGCTGCGGATGGATCTGTGTACCAGAAATACCCTGGCTTCAAGGAGAGAGCTGCGGCTGCCTTGAGAGACATTTTCGACTGGACTTCGGAAGAAGACCCCATTACGATTGTCCCTGCCGAGGATGGATCTGGAGTTGGAGCTGCGGTGATTGCTGCTTTGACCGAGGCCAGATTGAAGGCCGGCAAGAGTGTGGGTGTGCTGACCAAGTAAACTGATACATAATGAGATATAATGTCAAGACACGATAGAATAACGATATCCGCTATGTTACCAGGGGCCGGATTGCACGGTCCTACTGGTTGGTGACTGCGCCTGCATCTAGCATACATGGCCCTCGCGAATCTCGCAATGTGGGCTTATAAACCGGCTCTCCATATCGACCGTGGCGGCTTATACTCACCGGCCCTAGCTTCTTTATATACCGTGGTTTTTGACACCGTGGTTTTTGATACCGTGCTTCTTGATACCCTGGTTCTTGATATGGAGCAACAGCCACTTCCCAAGGCGCAGACACTAGGCTCTGAAATCAGCCCGCTCGCCACGTCCACCATGTCTCCACTGGATGGCTCCATCAGCTTACACGATGCGCAGACGCTCCAGAATATCCAACAAGAGAGCCATTTGGAGCAGGCCAAAGACGAAGAGTCTGCTTTTGAGGAAGGTTCGAGCGCAGAATCGCGGGACCGTGCCTGCTCGTACTCCTCCGGGCCCAGTGTGGTGACGTTTAATTTCTGGGGCATCTTGGGCCGAGGCGCCATCAACGTGATTCTCCCCTTCATTAATGGGATTGCCCTTGGTTTCGGCGAGATTTTGGCTCACGAGGTGGGCTTCAGGTATGGCTTCCTCGGCGCACGCGTGTACCCTCCAATCAGGATGGAAAGGAAGAGACCGAGATCCAAGTTCATATAATCGAAGCGAAGCTTTCGTAGCAGAGCCCAGCCCAGAGACTGGTCTGGGACGAGATTCGACGCTGTATCCTATAGGAATCCAAGCCGTTTGTGTGGCGACGTCGGGTGAGATGTGACAGGTATTTATGAGATGAAATCGATGCGATGGAATTGATGAGATGGAATTGATGAGGTGGAATTGTTGAGATGGAATTGATGAGATGGAATTGATGAGATAGATTTGATGAGATGGAATCGATGAAAATTGACGGATCGAATGAGAAGATCGCATGACCGGACTGTTGCACCTAACGTAACGCAACTGTATCTCCATCTGCGATGGACTGTCACTCTAAGTAGCTCCTTAAGGAATCCCCCCATGCTTAAGCTCGTTTTTGTCGCAGTGCAATTTGTACAGCGGGTCCTTTCCAATCGGGTACCTCTTGGTCGACTCACAGTGGAGGCACCTATGCACGAGAGTCTCTGATTTGGAGCTGGTTTTCAGCGCATTCTCTATCACTGCCAGCATCGTGAGGCCCGGTACCAAGACCGTGTTGCAGGCTTTGCATATGTTCCGCTTTAGATGCGGCAGAAGCCGTAGCACCGTGCGCTTGGCGACGAGGTCCACGTTTCTCGCCATCATTCGGGCCATCTCCGGCATCTGGTGAACCGTGTAAAAGTTCGCTGCCTGAAAGAGGTACGACGTCCTCGCATACGGATCCTTGTGGACTTTGGGAGTCTTGACTTGTTTGCCCATAGCCGCAAGTTGGCGAGGGAGCTGGGCGAGGTAGAGGTGTGGGCACGTGACCACGAGATCGGCCCGCTGCCCGTTTTTCTTCTAGACCCTCGGGGCTGAACCCGAGAGATGGGCTGCCGAATATGCTCAGATCCCAGAGCCATTTTTGAAACGCTGCAGAAACTGTTGCCGTGAGCATGACAACTGAATGGGGCACGGGAACCGGGAGTCTTGGTGGCCATTGGTGGCGCTATGTGCAGTGCTATGAACCCTGGCGCGTGCGCACTATCGAAGAAGCGACGCCACTCCACTGCTTCACCTTTCACCAGCACACTATACAACCATTCCAATGAGCGGTTACGATAGTGCATTATCGATTTTTTCGTATGTCGTGCACCTCCTCCAGCCGCTCCAGCAGCTTTACCCTATTCATTACTAACCTTCAGGCCGGACGGGCATGTTTTCCGTATGTGACTAAATGGAGGCTGCAGCGGGGGCAACTTGCGGCGGCCCCCTTTTCCAGGGGACTAATACTAACAATTCAGAGGTTGAGTACGCCTCCGAGGCGGTGAAGAGAGGCACGTGTGCCGTGGGGGTGAAGGGCGCCGATTGTGTTGTTTTGGGATGCGAAAAGAGAACCACGTTGAAACTACAGGACCCCCGCATCACCCCGTCGAAGATCTGCAAAGTCGACAACCACGTGTTATTGACGTTCGCGGGCTTGAATGCCGATGCGCGCATCTTGGTGGACAAGGCCCGCGTGGAAGCACAGTCCCACAAGTTGAATTTGGAGGATTCAGTGTCGGTCGAATACTTGACCAAATACGTGGCCGGGGTGCAGCAGAGATACACCCAGTCGGGAGGAGTCAGGCCGTTCGGTATAGCCACCATGATCGCAGGCTTCGATTCCAACGACTCTACGCCCAGGTTGTACCAGACAGAACCAAGTGGGGTGTACAATGCGTGGAAAGCACACGCCATAGGCAGATCGTCCAAGACGGTGAAGGAGTTTTTGGAGAGGAACTACGTGGAGAACAGCAGCTTGGAGGATACCATCAAACTCACCGTCAAGTCGCTCTTGGAGGTGGTGCAAACGGGCGCAAAGAACATCGAGATTGCCGTATTGAAACCCAACAATGTCATTGAGACCTTGGCCCCCGACGATGTTTCCAAATATGTGGAGGAGATCGAGGCCGAGAAGCAAGCCGACGCCGACAAGAAGAAAAAGAAGACTAGTGATTGATGCGGTGTTTCAGAATGCCACAGTCTCTAGTGATGAGAGTATATTGCGAATGGAAAAAATGATTATTGTCATGACTAATTGGTATTATGCCTAGTCCTCATTGAGGCAATGATGTTACTGGTTAATTGTACTGGCCGATGGTTATCCGGAACTGGTATGGTAATCTGGTACTGGTATGCTTATCCGGTACTGGTTGATCATCCGGTACTTGTATGGTCATCCGGTACTGGCTGATCATCCGGTACTGATACGGCCCCCGGTACTCCGAAAGAGTTCCCTTGCCTACCTCTTTGCCTTTTTCTTTGTCTTCTTTTCTTTGGAATCCACCTTTCTTTTTTGACCGTCCTGCTTGACCACCGTAAAGAAGCTATCCAAGCGGCCCTGCACGCCGCTTTTGTTGCCCTTCTTGAGCTTTTCAGCCCCGCTGCGGATCCGATCCTCGCTGAAGCCCTTCTCCCTCACCATAAACTCCAAAAGACCCTCGAGGTCGGGGTCCTTCCACAGGAGGGAGACTTCGTCGCCCTTGATGACCTCCGGATTCATAAACAACTCCTTGGCCTCTTTGTAGGGCCAGTTCTCCGGCACTTTGTACTTGGTCTTGGTGGGGTTCTCCGTGATCCACTGCACGATATTGTCCAACGACCCATGCTCCTTGATAAGTTTGAACGCCGTCACCGGCCCAACGCCCTTGATGGTCTCGCAGTAGTCACAGCCCAAGAGAATACACATGTCGATGAAGGTGGACCGGTCCATCTCCAAGCCTCTCAATACCTCCTCGTACTCGAGCTGGTCAACAGGCAACTTGCGGGCCTCGGCCACCGTCAAATGCCTCAACAAGAACTTGGGCTCGTAGCAAAGAGTGTCCATGTCCTCGGAAGCCGCAGCGAAAACCTTGCCGCTCCGGGCCAACTCGGCACACTGCGCCTCTGCTTCCGAAGGAGCGTCCACATATGGGATTCCCATGTAGTCCAAGAGCCTCTTTGCCTCGGCGTTCTGCTCTTTGGACGCCCGCACGGTTCTCTTTTCGTACTTCATCAAGTCCTCCACGGTGCCGGTCTCCTTGAGCTCCAGGATCTGCTTTTCCGCCTCCTGGCGCTTCAAAAGCCTTTTTTCCAATTCACCTCCTTTCAACACCGGCGGCTTGCCGTCAAACACATACACGGGCTTGATGCCGTTTTCCACCATGCGGATAGTGCGGTAAAACATGCCCAGCAAGTGGGACGTGGTCTCTCCATCCTCACTGGTCAATTGCTGCCCGTCCTGCTGCCTCACTGCAATGAGGTATTGGTAGAGGCACATGGAGGCGTCGATGGCCACCTTCCTGCCAAAGAGATGCTTCATCTGAAGCTCCTTGAATGCCCCGGAGGCATGCTCTTTTAGAAGCTGGTTGAGACCTTTGGTTAGTATTGAAAAATATTTGCCTTCCTGCCTGTCTGTTTGCTTCGTTATACTATTCTTGCTATGAATCACAACATACCTTTGACACCCATGACTATACAGATGGAAAGAAGGTCACTGAATTTGAAGTGAGACGCGCTTGCGCGCGTATGCAGGGCACGTGTCAGTAGGAGCGCGACCATGCCTCATTATCACTGCCACCACTGCCACTTAAAAGAGCATGGCCTCTCAGGATGCCACTATTCCTTGCGATGAGACCACATCTAAGCCTCACTTAGATACCACTTGAGTCACCAGTGGGTCACCAGTGGGGACCACTTAGACATGCTCAAACGAAAACGTCCAGTTGCCCGTTGTAGGATCGTAGTCAATGAACTTGGAGCCCTCGATACCCTTCAAGTTGTCAATGTGGGTCTTGACTACCGGATCTTTGGGGTCCAAAATCTTCATTCTCGTGGCCTTATCAACGGGGTAGCACGCCTCCAAAGTCACCTCTGCGGGCATGTTTAAGCCTTCTCCTTCCTTTGGTTGGTCTTCATCTGGGTAAATCACCACACTTTTGACTCCGAACACGACGATGTTGCCGCATATGTCATCCAAGTTGAACGAGGACAAATCAACCGGCTTAGTGAATTTGACCATTCCGTAGAATTTGCGCCCAACGGTGAAGTTTTCCACACTGCGTAACTCTGCCGGGCTTCTCTTTTTGAGCGTGGAGATTGATGGCGACGTCCAGTATCCATCATCGTCGAACTCGTCCACTGGCTTTTCTTCAATGCGCTTCAACTCCTGTGGCTCCGTGACTTTCTCGATATTGAAATCCACCTGCCGTGGCTTGTCAATTGCCTTTTGTTCACTACCTCCATTCACTGACACCTCAGACGCTTGTGCAAGCACAAGTTTTTTGTAGTCGACTTTAGGCGAGAAGATATCAGAAGAGAGGATCTGCTTGTTAACATCGCAACTCACGTCGCTTGTTGCTTTCTCGGCCGGTACGAGCGCACTAGACTTCGGATCATTCACCGGTTTCACAGCGTGTAACAATGGCTTGATTTTGTGTGCGCTTGCAAGACTGAATGGTTTCTTCTTGGATTTGATCTTAACAATCAAAGGCTCGCTCTGAGTGTGTTTAGCAAGGTCATCTCCCGTAATACTTTGGAATAGCTTGGAGCCTCCATATGGGTCCTGGGATCCAAGATTCAACACCGGTTGAGCTTGAAATGGTTGCTGTTGCTGTTGTTGTTGTTGCTGCTGCTGTTGCTGCTGTTGTTGCTGCTGGAAAGAAGCCGGTTGTTGCAGCTGCTGCGTAGTCAGCGATGACCCAAATAATGACCCACCGCCAAACAATCCACCTCCTCCACTAGTGCTGTTTGCTCCTGACGACTGGTTATTGGATCCGCCGAATAATCCACCGCCAGTCCCAGTATTCCCTGTACCCGATGTGTTGCCGAAAAGCCCTCCCCCTGTGGTGTTGTTTGTATTGGAGGCATTGTTGTTACCAAAAAGGCCACCTCCGCTGGTTTGGGTGTTGTTGCTATTAGTATTACCAAACAAACCCCCCGAAGTGTTGCTTTGAGCATTGTTGGCATTAGAGAACAAGCTGCTGCCAGTGCCTGCAGCAGGCTTTTGTCCGAATAAGCCTCCAGCGGAAGTGTTGTTTTGAGGAGCACCGAAACCAGTTCCAGTAGTAGTAGAAGTGTTATTAGTGCCGAACAAACCTCCCGTCGTTCCACCTGGCTTTGAGCCAAACAAGCCACCCCCAGTGTTGTTGCTTTGGGTGTTGCCTCCAAAAAGGCCTCCTCCCGTAGTAGTGCTTTGGCTGTTGTTGTTATTGTTGTTGTTGGACCCGAACAACCCTCCAGTGGTACCAGTCAGTGCATTATTTCCAAAACCACTGCCAGCCGAATTGGTGTTTTGCCCGAATAAGCCACCTCCGGTGGCACCAGTTTGAGTGGAACCGCCAAATCCAGATGTAGCTCCCGCTGGCTTGGCCCCAAAAGCAGAGTTGCCCCCAAATAATCCACCCCCTGTATTGTTATTGTTATTGTTTGCGCCAAAAGCAGAAGTATTGTTGTTGGCACCAAGGCCACCTGCGGCATTGCTGGAACCAAACGCCCCGGAATTGTTATTCCCGAATAATGAGTTAGAAGTGTTATTTCCGAACCCATTGGCGGCGTTGTTGTTTTGGCCAAACGGCGAAGCACCGGAATTATTATTGTTTGCGCCAAAAGCAGAACCAAACCCTCCACTAGTGTTATTATTGTTGTTGGTGCCAAATGCAGAAGCCCCCGTGCCAGCTGTGTTTCCGAACGCAGATCCAAAGCCGGATGGTTTGTTGGCACCAAAAGCAGAGGAGCCAGGGTTTGAGCCAAAAGCGCCGCCGGATGCTGGGGCCCCAAAAGCACTTTGCTGGCTGTTGTTGTTGGGGGCGCCAAAAGGCGACGAGTTGTTAGCCTGGCCAAAGGCACTTGCGTTATTGTTTTGGCCAAAAGTATTTCCCGATGTTCCAAATGCAGAGCCGTTGTTTTGTCCAAAAGAGCTGGTGGTGTTGGACAGCCCAAACGCATTATTCGCGGGAGCACCGAACGCAGAATTATTGTTTCCGAAACCAAATGAAGTGGGGTTGGCTGCCGAAGAAGCCCCAAATGCGCCTCCACTGGCCGCGTTATTGGCACCAAATTGCCTTTTGTCCTCATAGTCTTTAAGCCTCAACTCTTCGAACGAGAAGTTTTTGTATTCCGGCATGGCGCATATGTTCTGATACACGTTAGTGCCCGAGGTGTCCTTTTCGGTGAAAGGAGTGAACGGCTTGACAGCTGTTCCGTTGTTGACGTTCGGGTCACTCACAGCGCCAAACGCCCCATTCGAAGCACCTCCAAAAGGAGTGATGGAGTTGTTTTGGGGAGTTCCGAAGGCCGAGCCAAATGGCTTGGCGCCTGCTGCGCCGCCCCCGAACAACCCCCCTGAGGCGGTGCTTGATGAGGAGCCAAAAGCGTTATTGGGTGCGGTGTTGCTGCTGCCAAAAGGAGACGTTGTGTTTGTTTGAGCGCCACCAAACATGGAGTTGTTTTGCCCAAAAGCCGACGCATTGCTTCCAAACGCAGACCCCGAATTATTGACATTTGAGCCAAAGGGACTGGCTGTTGCTGCACCACCGAAAGCTCCTGGATTGGTGCTGTTGCTGGCGTTTCCAAAAGCACCGGTGGTGCTCGTGGTTCCCGACCCGAACGCATTGCTAGTAGCGGCCCCGAAAGGCGAGTTGTTGTTGTTGGCAGTCGCGCCAAAAGGAGAGGTACTTTGTCCTGCGGCCGAATTGCCGGCGGTGCTGAACCCGCCGAATCCCGTGTTGCTCCTCCCAAACATGACCTGCAGTCGAAGTTGATGGATGTACCAGTTGCGGGTGTTTTTTTTCGGTGGGGTGTGCGCGGTCAAGGCAGGCCCACATTCATTATATGTTCAGATATCGAACATGCAGGACCTCCCAAAGTTGACAACCACAGACTGAGCGCGCTACGCTTAGCCACTGTGCATGTCTTGGTCGCCAGGACGACCAGAATACATCAGGCGACCCAGAATACATCAGGCGACCCAGAATACATCAGGCGAATTATGGGTGAATGTTGGCCCCCAAATATAAAAGCCCAGCTGCCTGCTGCCTTCATAAGAGTAATCGTACGAACCCAGGTTGGAGAGTCATCAAAAATGCCTCCTAGAACCAGACCCACTAATACAAATGTATCTGCTAATGGAAAGCATTTTCACAACTATCTTCATGATACCATGGCTGTGTTATTCGAGCTCGGAACACCACTGAACATTAGTCCGTGGTTACTCTATAACACACCCATGTATTATGTTGAACAGGAGTTATCCGATTTACACCCAAAGAGCTCCACCAGAGCACCAAAGCCCCACCACAGCACCAAAGCCCCACCACAGCACCAGAGTTCCGACGGACCATGATTACACGCGGCTTGTAGCTTTGAAGTTGTTGTGCCTAGGAAATTCTATATGCGGCTGCGCTGTTCCATTCTCCAGTGTCTACTTTTGTTTTTTAGTGACAAGTGACAGTATATCACTGCCCTTCCGCTTCGCCTTTTCCTTCTTCGCCGTTTTGGTCTCGAACTTCTTCAACTGTTCGTCCCTCTCCTTGGCTCCAAGCTCCAGTAACTCATGCGCTTTTGCAATGTATTCTGCATCGTCCGCGTTTCTGCCTTGGAGCCATTCCAAAAGCTTAATCTCCTCTCCGTAAACCAGGTCGTCTTTCCCCACGGGTGTTTCCAACACAATTGGGATATTTTCGAGTCTCTTGTCGTTCGCCAAGACCCGGAACACCTCCAACCCCAAAAACCCGTAGCCCAATTTCTGGTGCAAGTCTCGGTTAGCCCCCAAAGGCGCCTTGGAGTCGTTCAAGTGGATGGCACTGAGGTATTGCCAGCCAATGATTTGCTCAAACTGCTTCCAGAACTCCTCCCACTTATTCTTATCTCTGATGTCGTAGCCCGCAGCAAATGTGTGGCAGGTGTCGATGCAAACCCCGACTCTGGACTTGTCCTCGACCATGTCGATCACATCTCGGAGGTCCTCCAAGTTGGACCCGATTAAGTTGCCGTGACCTGCCATGTTCTCAATGACAATCTTGACGAACTTCGTTTCTTTCATTGCGCGGTTGATGTTCTTGGCCAACTTCTGTAATGCCTCGTTATGGTCGCCGTCCAAGCTTGACCCCGGATGGAAATTGTAGAGCCCAATGTCAAGCACCTCGCACCGCTTCAAGTCATCCAAGAACCCTCCATATGCCTTTTGCTCCTTCTCCTCGTCGGGATTGGCCAAGTTGATGAAGTACGAGCCGTGCGGAAGAACATCGGTTCGGGGGTTGTAGCCGTGGACCCCGCAGAGCCGCTTGAACTCAGCAGCCTCTTCGGGCTTGATGTCTGGCGACACCCACTTTCTCGGAGACTTCAAGAAAAGCGCAAAGCTGTTGGCGCCGATATCTCTGGCGTTGGTGACGGCCTTGCTGACTCCCCCAGCCATAGCCACATGGGCGCCGAACTTGAGGCGGCTTTCTATCTTTGCATACTTGAACGTGGCCTCGGCGTTTTTTTTTGCTCCCTTCATGGTTCTGATGGCGGATCTAGTGTTAGTGTGGCCGGGGCATGAATAGCTGTTTTCACGTACTTGAGCAGCATGGGGGCCATGAGTGCGCGTTCCGCTGGAGATGGCGTGTGTGGTGGCAATGTGTCGGAAACGGCCTCGCGGCGGCATTCCTTGCAATTGGCCTTCGCGGTGGCATGCACCGGAAATGACCCGTTCCAAGCCCAATAGTCAGAATCGGTTCATTCACATGACCCGGTTCAATCACATCCACTGCATCGGTCTGCTCTACTTCAGGAGAAAGTCCTGCACGTTGGGCACAGCGGACACCACGGTGCTCTTGTCGGAGAATTTCTGCAGCATAGCCAATCTTTCTTCTGCAGCCTTCTGCACCTTGGTCTGCTGGTTTGATTTGCCCAGCCCGTCGTATTTGTCCAAGCCTAGGGCTATGCGGCGCGCAGGATCGCAGTACTTTAGGGCCGCAAGCAACGTGTAGTAGGCGTCGTTGGCCGCATTGTGAAGATGGGCATGCAAGATGCCGATGTGGCGCAAGATGCCCCGCAAAGTGGCGCCTCGTCTGCGCGAGAGCTGGTATAGCCTCTGCGTGTCCAAAGTGGGGATTTCGCCCGCGTCCGTAAGACCATAACTCTGGAGCCACTTCACGTCTCCATGCACACTGTGCCCCACCAACATGGCTTTCCGCGCAACGAAGTAGTGTTCGAAGAGCGGCGCGAGAAACGCCTTCAGCTGGGCCTTGGTCATTTCGTAGGACGTGCCTCCGTTGAAAAACTTCTTATTGTTGGGCACAAACGACCCGTTGACGAGCCGGCGGTGCTCTTTTATGATGATGTGCAAGGTCTGGATGTGGGGTATGACCAGAAGATCCTGGCCTTTGGGGTCATAGATGGCCACCCCGATCTCGGTCACCTTGGTGAGCGCCCGTTCGTATGCCTCCACATCCACCGACACTAGCGGCACTTGCCTGAGGTACACTTTTTCCATTTGGGCCCTGAGGTATTCGACGTCGCTGTCTTTGGCAAAACGAAACTTCTGCTCATCGAAGTACTGCAGGAGCTCTTTCTGGAGCATGCTTTGGAAGGTGCTATTGGTCGAGTTTCTGCGCACACATGAGCTGGGCAATACGGTCCACACCGGTTGTGCCAAAAGCGATGACGCAGCCCTTATTGCGGTAGGCTGTATCATAGCACGCATGGTTGGGAACTGGTGAACTGAGAGATGATCGTGTTTCCAACCCGCGTCCACTTTGGTGCACCACGCGCACCTGTACATTGTTGCCAAATCACAACATCATCAACTGTTGGAACATGAGAACTAGTGCCCGCAGGAGCACTGCATGCCCGCCTGAATGCATACAGATGAAACAAGGGTTGAAGGTGTCAAAGACCTAAGCCTGCGTGCACACTCTATGCACAAGGGCTTAGTTAGAAGGGTTAAACAATGTCTCTCTTATCTCCTGATTGAGCGGTTGTAATGACGACGACGCAGCCTACAACGGGCTGCAGTTAGAAAAGGCCCCTTTTCATTATTTAAGGGACTGCCGCCCCAAGGTATAGGGCAATTACTCAGCCAAGGAAGTAAGCTTAGTATTTTGGAATATAAGATCCAAAAGATTACTACAGAAGTTTCGGAATTAAAGAAGTTGTTAGCGGACAACTTGATAACTACGCCACGTTATAGGAGAGTACACTACAACTCTCGATATCGACATCGTCTCCAAAACCAGTAGAAGTGTCCTGTCAAAATCATCTCAAGTACATAAACCGCCTCAATAAGTTGTATATCACCTCCCCAGTGTCCACAAACAATGTCCACTTGAGCGGCACCACTCAAATAGTAGTCCTACCAGCGAGCTCTCCTGCCCGCGCCTCAGACGTCCATTTTGAAACAGATTCAAGCCACACCAGAAAAATAAAGTACTCCAATTACCACCGACGAGGTGTTGCATACCTGGTGACGAGAACCAGATTAGTTCTGTCCCCTGACCCGTCTCTAACCTGATTGATACTGCAACACACCCAAATGCGGTACACAGAATGCCTTTCTTCAGACTTTCAAGAGTACAAGATTCGAAGGAAATTCGGTTTGAAAGATTATCCTGAACGGCACGAACCTTTCGATTTTACGGGCGTATTCCAATTTGCTAGTGTGGACTCAATTGTTTTGCTGCGCTGGGTTGGTTCCTTCAAAAAGCACTGTGACTTCCCTCTTGTCACTTCCAACCATTCCACAAACGATTCTCCATATAACGGACCCGAACACTGCACACTTCAACGAGTCAGCGTTTTCTGACCAATACATTGATGAAGGCAAAGGATGTCTTCACTTCTTTCGCTATGTCTAGTGTAAAAGATTGAAAGAATTCATTCTTCAATGTTCCAGAAACACGGAATCGGGTAAAGACAAGCACATAGCTGGCAAGGTTGCGCTGAGGCTGGTGGACCCTTCTGGCGAGACCATATTAATGCTTGTATGAGACGGAAAAGTCACATTTTGTCCGAAAATTTGTCTTCTTAATACGATTCGAAAACAATTCAGAGAAGCGTAGTGGTGCCACTTTAGGTGTTGGGCAGGGGGAATTTTGCACCCACGCGTGGTGCGCTAGCTAGCGAGGCCTGACTGGGTGGAAGTGCATAGTGTTTTCCTGCATTGAGCGCAGGCCCGCCGAGAGCGTTCACCCCGGGTGTACAGAAGTCTATGCGTCAATGAATATCCACTGCGAGCCAAGCACTTGATGCCATGGAGGTTCTCCAGCAATCTCCCGAACCCGCCCAGATTGAAACCTGCATCCATACCTTCTCTGATGTATCTGTCACTGAATCTCTCAAGCTTGTCTTGGCCCTTCTAAAATATGTCATTCCCGAGACGTATGAGCTACTTCCTGCTCGGACCCAAAGGTCAATCATAAAAGTGTTCCGCTCTGGAATTGGCTTGGGAAACCTCTTGTCTAAAATCAAACTCCTTAATGATTCGAAATCATCTGCCAAGAGCGATATCTTGAAGCTGTTACGCACACACTCCCTACTATTGACCCAGGTACTTTCGCCCGGCTTGGTTAGTCAGATGCTTAAAGATGCCTCGCCTCCTTTTGTTAGAGAGGTAGACAAGCTCCTTTTCAAGGGTCTTTGCTTTTCAATCTTCAAGGAAGCTGCCATGAAGTTCGAGATCCAGGCTCCTGGTGTACTACGCAGTCCAGAGGCGTATACCGTGTTCTTGAGCCAAGAGCTCTCCCAAATCAACATGGTCAATCCGTTTCTATCCTCGCTCCTTTCGCTAGGAGCACATGCCTCTTTTTTCGAAGAATTTTTTCACCGGGAAAGAGTACTGTCCTTGAAGCGGTTCCACGGGGCTTTGAGGCGGTTCGAGAGGAAGCAGCTTTTTTCCAAATACCTTGATTTCTTGCTTCTCCGCTACCTACGCAAATCCGCCTCTTGGGACCTTCTCGCTGCGCTCTCGGTGATTACAATGTCTTCCGAGTTACCAATCATGGACGAATTGATGCTTGAAAACGTCATTTCCTCTTACAATTACAACCTCAACATGCTCGTACCTCTATTAATGACCAATGCAAAAGAACACATCCAGAAGCTGTTGCTGACATGGGGCAACAAAACCCTCATTGCCAACGAGTCTATCACGAAGCAAGGGTTCCGCACCCACGCACTTCTCTGCCTATGTGAGCAGCTCACATTATCGGAGGCCCAAGAATTGATGAAGCTGGCAGCTTTTGTGGAGGCTATTTCAAACCGGCTCTCTTCCCTTTCGCATCAGGTGAAGTCCCTAGGTGTATTTTTTGCCGATCGAATCAGCGACCTCGCCCAGGCCCCCCGCATCTTTGAAATGGAAACAGCACAGGACGATATTTCTCTGGCCTTCCCACGTTTCTCTGTCAAAAGTGCTGATATCAAACTATCCATAGATGAAGCGTGGGATATTCTTGATGTTCCCTCCGTGATTACTCCAGAAGAACATCATATGGAACTTAGTCTTGAACCGCTAACCCTAAACGCGCCTTCTTTCGAAATTGATGTCAGTGATGAAGAAGATGACCCTACCATAGGATCCAAAAAACCTGTCACTAAGCCAATATATATTAGGGACCTTCTAGCATATCTTTCGGTAGATGTGAAGGAGCCAGAAGCATATGACAAGCGGAGAATCGCCTTACGAACGGCCCCTAGTCTTTTACGCCAGAAACTGTCATTCGGAACAGAGGTTTCGTTTTACGCCGAGGATCTCATGACCCAGTTGGTTGCCTTGACCAACCATTTCGAGGATACGACCTTCGAAGTTAGCCGTTTGAACGCAATGATCTCGGTGGTTGTAAGTCACCCAGATGTTACTCCACATGTGTGCCAGCTTTTACTCACTGGAGATTTCTCGCTCCAGCAACGCCTTTGCTTGCTTTCCGCCATGTCTTTTGCCGCCAGGGCTCTTCGTGGGGAGAAGGATGAAATCGTCCAGGCAAGTTTCACGCCATCCAACTTTGCATCGCAAAGGCTTCCCGAAAACTTACACAATCAGTATGAGGCCATGGATCATGGATACCTGGCCATAGAGAACAAGCTACAGAATCAGCTCATGTATGAGGCATCAGAAAAAGCACGCGATAGCATCTCCGGGGGGAGGGTGTTGCGGATTTCTTCCAAGTTGTCTAAAAAGGGCATCAGTGATGCGTTGCCCGACTCTACGGTGGGTTTTGCTAAGATGGTGGGGAAAAGATTTTTTTTTCCTCTTGTTGCCGTATGGTACGAAAGCGGGGGAATCGACATCGGGCACTACTCGCCCATGCTTATAAGCCACTATGTTAGAACGCTCTCGTTGATTCTACATAGTGCTTACCCTAACGCTACGGATTTGAATGAAATGGCCGGCGAGTTTCTAGCTCTCATTACGCCCCTTCTTCAGAACACCACGATTGACCAGATCCAGGTGCTCGAAAGCATCGCCACGGGGGTGCTTTTAATATGCGAGATTATTGATCAAGTATACATGGTCACCCACTTCGAACGCAATTTGCTCCTTGTGGAAAGCACTTTCCAGGAATGTTGGGAGTCGATCATAGATGAACGAGTCAAAAGCCTTTGCGCAGGGCTCCTATTGAAGCTTTCGGAGTTCCGGCAGGCCACGCACAAGACACTTATTGGGCGGATAAATGGTGGCTTGTATTAATGGCGACCTCTGGCTTTTCGTGTACAACTCTGCTCATGTTAGTGAGTACCGGCGGATACTTTCTTCTAATTCCTGGGAACTCGCCAGTGGGGATTGTATCGAAGCTCAAGAGCGACCTCACGCTCGGGTCACACAACTTGAGGGCAAGCAACAAGGTGTAATACGCATCGTTTCCAGCGTTGTGCAAGAATGCAAAGGGCTGGTTGATGGTGACGAGGGCATTTTTCAAGCTGGCCCCGCTAATACCATAGCTCCACGAATACAAAGTCTGTGTGTCGAGAACCATTGTACCGCAAGGGAACTTGATATGGATTTTGTTAAGGCCCTTGATGTCGCCCTTTATATTATGCCCCACCAAGACACATGGGCAGTCTTTTTCAAAAAAGAACCTATTGATGAGTTTGGTCACCTCGGTGCAGACGCTCTTTTGCGGCAAAAGATAAGAAACCTGGCCGGAGAAGTTACTGGAGTGGTCCGGCACGTATTTGCCGTTTTTTAAATGGGAGTTTTCTGCGACCATAAAATGAAAGGTTTGGATGTTGGGAACGATTGCGAGATGCTGGCCGCGCGGGTCATATATCGAGACCCCGACCTCGGTGATTCGGGAGGTATCATGTTCCCACTCCTCCAAGTCGATGCAAAACAAGATGGATTCGCGGGTGTACACCTTGTCCATGTACCTGATGACCTCCAGCCTTGCTTGGTCGGAGAGGCGGCAATTCAGCTTATTCTGGACCATGGCTTGATGATATCGGCGAATCTCCTCGGAAAAGTTATCCATGGCGGGTTTTTGTGGAGAGCTACAAACAGGGCTCGCGCAAATGCAGCGGATATAAATACGTGATGGAGACGGGAGTAGTAATGGGCTATAGTCGCACGCGCCGAAGATCAGAACCGTTGGGCGATTTGGCGAATTTGGTGCGCATGCATGGGCATGCATGAAACAATCCCTGGCCTGTATGTATAACATGGAATACGCTTAGTAAACTGATTATACAGGGCTGTCTACTCATAGGAGGCTAGGTTCCTGGAGGAAGCAGCTGCCCTATTGGACTGAGGTTTCTTTACGAGGATGCTTCATGAGGATGCTTTGTGAGGCTTGCTCGCTCGTGGCCCAAGTTCCAAGAGGAAGCCTGTGATTGGCCCACACAAGCCTGATGCCGATCCAGAGGGGATTCTCAGGAGTAAAGTTTCCATCTGATTAACTGGTAGCATACTCTAATAACCCTTGGTGCTTTTTTCTGGTGCTTCCTTCCGGTGTTTTTTTTTTTTTTTGGTGCTTTTTTTGGTGTTCTAGGCGGCAGTTGAGAATCTATTTGTCGTAACCTGCTCATCACCCGAAATTGTACAAGCTACACCAAACAGCGAGAAGGACACACCAAAAATGCAAACAGAAAAAAGGACAGCAAGTAAAGACCGGATGGAATATGAAACAGACGTATTGGAGGAGATGGAAGAAGGTGGAGTAGTTGCCATAAAGGCAGGCAGACTAAAAAGACATTAGGTAGACAAAAAGGTGGGGAGCGGAGCAAGAGGCACACAGGAAAAGAACGGTCGAAACCCAGGCGTCGCCCGGTCAGCAAGTATTAGCGGTCCCCAGTTGTTACTCTATCGAAGTGCGTTATTAGCCTACAAGTGAGGTTCTTCCATGTGCGCGTTTCTTCACCTATATTCATTACCGGTATACATCACCGCATCCTCTACTATCCCAATTCTCTATTTCTTCATCCCCGTTTATAAATAGTGAAGGGCCATTGTAACCGCCACGAAGGCCCCCAAAATTGCCCCTTGTTTCCAGTTCCCCTCAAGATGTATGGGCTTGTTTCTGACACCGTTGGATGTTCTGTTCCTCAGACTCGGTGTGGAACTAGCGGTGTTCGTACTGGAACTCGCATCACTCGAATCCGAAGCTGCCACCCATCCTCTTTGCGTTCCCGTATATCCCCATTGGTTGTATGACACCTTGGTGGCAGTCTCAGTATTGGTTTTGGCAGTGTCCGTGTTGGTAGTGGCAGTGTCAGTATTGGTAGTGGCAGTATCAGTATTGGTAGTGACAGTGTCAGTATTGGTAGTAGCGGTATCCTTCGTGGCGATGGTGTGGGTGCCCGTCTTCGTACCTGTCTTCTTAGTGGTTGCTTGAGGGGCTGCATCGCCGTCATCACCGTCATCGCCCAATCCTCCATTGCCCCCTTCGGCATTGTTGGCAGCAAAGACTAAACCTATGTTGACCAAAAGAGGAAGCGAAGGCCTGGAAATTAAAGACATGTTGTACTTGGTCTGTGAAAGAGGGCCTCAGGCCAAGGGCCCGGCCCAAGGCGTATATAAACGTCTGGCTAGTCTCGTGGCAGATGTGCGTTTGACACACGTCAGTTTACATTTCGCCCTAATGAGGAAAGCGAGCAACTAGTGCGCGCATGCTCCTTGCCAGATCGCTCAGGGGCAGCTATGCAATCCGCCAATTTGTTAGGACTGCGCGTTCTTCATGTGCCGCGATTGGTGACAAAGGGTCTCCTGATTTAGTCGTTGCTTGAACAACGGCCGTACCTTGCTACTGGCCTTTGTTCGGTGAAGGCATGCTCCAGTACGAGGGGCGGGTAATGGGGGTGGTTCGCAACTAGAAAATTTATACTATTCCCAATGCTCATACATAGGATAGTCATACAATCAGGATAGTCACACAATCAGGATAGTCATACCATATGTAATAGTCGCACATTCTCTAAGTTAAGCATTCACTGCCATGAGACTAGGCTGTGCATTTGGTCAGCGCGCAATGGAACTTTGCAAGCCAGGTGCTTACTTCGCTCTTGGAATTCACATCGTATTCCATTCAATCATCGCAGCCTGCTGCTTGCGCATTGTAAATTGCTCCATGATAATCGTCCCGCTTCACATTCGTAATGCTCCATCCATGGGCATATGAAAGCCAGCGTGCTCACCCAAGGATGAAACACCCAAGGTCCGGGACATTGCAGCCTCTGTTACCAGTTAGACACTCATCGAAGCTGTAGCCAATATGAGACGCCAAAGCATGCGGAAGACGGTTCAATTTTTATCCAATTGATGATCCATCAAGCTTAATGGACTGGTGACAATTGCCACTTTTGAGCAGTGGGCCCTCCTCTCACCCATCTATGGTGTGCTTGGCGCGCTTTGCAGCCTTGGCACCAATACCCAACCACTTGACTGCTCGGTCAAAGTCCTTGTCCTCGAAAGCTTCTCTGATCCCTGGCCACGTCTGTCCTGCGTACCCGGTAAATCTGCCCGATGCAAACACAATGTGCTTGAACCAGCTTCTCTCATGTAACCCATGCTCATGCAAGAAATTTCTCTCAAAATAGAGAATCAACTTGTTGTGGTGAGTAATCTGAAACCGAAGCTTAATGCGTCTCCAGAAGCTCAAACCGTTTCTGTTCTCGTGCTGAAACTGGAGATACTCGCTCTCGTGGTCGAACAAGGCTGAGGAGTTGACCAATCCGGCCAATTGCTTCTTGGTGTGGTAGAAAAGATCTCCAAACGTCACTTGCTTGCTCTCGTCCAATCCCATCCAGCTGCGGCCCCTATGGTGCAGGCACTGCTTGGGGGCCATAAGCTCGGGGAATATGTAGTGTGACTTGAACAAGTATGTTCCGCTTGTGGCTTCATACACATACTCCTCATTGCTGTCCAGGTCTCCCAAGTACTCCAACATGGACTCTTTTGACACAACCCGGTTGAGCCATGACTTTGGAATGATCTTTTCAAGGGTGCTGAAATACGAGAGCAAGTCAGCACTGTAGTCGCGAAGGGAGAAATCAATCACCTTGTGTTTGCTCAAGTCAAGAGACACAAGGGCCAAGTATTTGGCGGCCAAATTGTGGTAGGTGAAGTTCTTGTCTCCAAAGTGCGACATCCAATAGTACGAGTCATAGTTGGAGTGATATTGGTAAATGGCATCACCCTTACCCGACAGAAAGTCAAAATCGGCTGCGGGAATACCCAAATGCTCCAAAAACACAGTGTAGTCCGATCCAGAACCAAGATTGCTGATATGATCGTTGCTGTGCTTCTTGAAATGATCATAAAGCGTGCCTTCCAGTCTTACTGGATAAGGCAACGTTTTAGCAACTTTCCTCAAGACGTGATTCAAAGACGGAGACGCGGAGAGTTTCAAATATCTTCCAATTGCTGCTGAGTCCATGTTCAAGTACGCCACAACGGTTTTTTGCAATCTTTTGGCGGCATATTCACCGAATTCAGTGGATCCCAAGAGCCCATACTCTTCGCCATCGTAGCTTTGCAAAATGATGCTTCTTTCGAACTTGTATCCAGACTTTTTTAATTCACCAAGTGCTCTTGCGATTTCAATCAATGCTGCGGATCCAGAGTTGGGGTCTCCAGCGCCACCTTTGATCCAGGCATCCCTATGATTACCAATGATGATAACCTCATCTTTGTTTTCCCCTTCAAACTCCCCATACACATTCCACAAGGGAGTGATATTAAACACCTGGTTGGAATAGAGGTTTAAAGTGACATTTGGATTTGGCCCAGTGTGATAATCGAATTTGTTGAGTTCGCCAACCCAATCTTTGGGGGCCTTATGGCCCTGGCCACTCAATTTCTTCAATATTGGTTCAACCTCACGATACGAGATTGGGAGCGCGGGAATCTTTCCGATACTGGCATGTGGATCTTTCCTCTCGACGTCACCTTTCGAAGCATATCCAGGGGTGGTTGGGTCTCCAGGAGCAGCGCCAACACCTCCCAAAAACTGCACACTACCTCTTTGCACGGAGGACTCATGACGAGCAGGACCTTTGGGGTACTGTTCGTAGCCATTTGCGGGAGTGATTCCATTGTCGTCTCCTGGGTCAGTGTACAATAAGACTCCCACCGCCCCGTTGTCTTGAGCGAACTTCACCTTGAGTCCACGAAAAACTTTGCCATAGCGAGCGATGACAATCTTGCCCTTAACATCCACGCCGATTTTTTTGAGGTACGCAAAATCATCTATTGTTCCGTAGTTGGCGTACACATATTGCGCTGTGACATTTCCGTTGGCCCCGTAGCCCAAAAACGTTGGCACGGTGTCATTACCGCCAGAAGTTGGGTCTTCTGCAATAACATCCTCTTTCAAAGGAGCATCGTAGATAACCTGGCCTTCGGAGCCCAAAAGCTTCAAGCTGTGACTATCTGGATAACTCACATAAACGTCGTAAGTATCAATTTCTGTTTTTAAGCCGTACTCTTCAAACTTGTCCTTAGTCCACTGGACAAGGCCGTAGTTTGTCCCGGCCAAGTGTGGCTCGGCAGTGTACTTGCGAGACCACTCGCCTGCGTAATTGTCTTCCAAAGCAGCGAGAACAACTTTTTCAGGCGGAACCAAGTCTGCCACATGTATGGAGAATCCACCCAAGGCATATATGACCAGGTAAGCAATGTTAGACAAGAACAAGGCACATAAGAGGAATTTTTCGATAGGCACCCGCCGTTTGGGTGGTACCACGGGCTTTTCGGCAGTTTCTGATTTATGGCTCATGGTGGTATAAGAGCACCTTGCGGAGGAGCGCCCTTTTAACGTTGCGATATCGTGGCACCGTCACGTGAGCAGCCCCTGCCACATGCGCATGATCGAACCACAGTGTGGCATATTGACGGCCCGGACTGACTGCGACATTTATGTACAGCGCTTATCCGAGTTTGTGCAAAAGGAGGCCCAACTTCCAGATGGGCTTCCAGACGACCAGCCTCCTGACGCCAACCACTTCACAGCCCTTTTTCTAAGGGCCGCTCATATATCCTTTGCTACCAGAACCGCCAAATCCGAGGGCTTTTACAATTGAGGACACCCCGAGCTATAGGATCAATCTAGATACCCCCGGCAAGGAAATGTCTATGTACGCCACGACCAGACGCACAAAAAGATTCCGGGAAAAAATCATTGCGGCATTTGAGCCAGCATCTCAACGACTGTTTGAATGGAGACTATCTAAGCGTTTGTCTGTGGATTAAAGGGAAAGGAATGTGGGGATACGCATTAACAAAAGTCTCTTTTCCACGCGCATTCGAGCCACACTGTCTAATCAGCAGTCAGAAGTAGCTCACGTGACGCGGAATCCCCCACATCGTCATACCCAAGAGGAACAACTGCGACTATGCCTTCTTACAGGGAATACCAGCAAATATTGCGGCCTGGGCTTCAAAATCCCTTCAAGCGCCCCCAGCTTATTATACAGAGATCGTTTAAAGGCTGCTTGAATTGCAAGAAGAGAAGGGTTAAGTGCGACGAGACCAAGGCAACATGCGTGAGGTGCCAAAAACGAAAAGAAGAATGTATTTGGCCCATCCTACAGAAGAAAGCAAAAGCAAGAAATCATTCCAAGGATTCACATCAATCAGCTAGTGGGGACATGCTCCTGAAAGCTGCGCCAGGCATAGCTCATTACCAGCCCTCCAATGTCATCAAGTCCATTAACGACTCTAGCCTGTCCAAAGATACACAGAAATCAGTCCCAAGTGACCCTGCAAATATCACGGGATTCGATACCCTTACGTCTATGAGGCAAGAGGTTTCCTTGGATAGGTTTTTCCTCGCCAATTTCGCCCACTATTTTCTACCTCCGTTTGCACAAGTACACTTTACCGATCGGCAAGAATTTCATTCAGCGGTACTTCAGGCGGCGGGCCAGTCTGAACTGCTAATGGAAGTCTTTATTGCCTGTGGGGCATCATTTGTGGCATCCGAAAATGTATCTCAGCGGCGAATTGCATACAAGCGATATAGTGAGGCGCTATTTAGGTATAAAGCCAGCTTGAAATCGGACTCGATTGAAAAGCAGGAGATCTGGCTTTTCATAGCAGCACAGGTGCTTCAAATCCTTTGCCTCCGCGAGCCCTTTAGTGACTCCAATGCCACGAGGTGTGCGTTCCATTTTGCCTTGGCTCACAAATTTGTTGCACACAGGCTCTCGAGAAAAAGTAGCTACTCCTCGCTTGTCCCAATTGAGAAGAGACTCATTGAAAACTTCATCTTTCATTATCCTCTAGTGATACTTTTCTGTGACCATACCCAATTGAGTACACTAGTTCCCGACCCATTTCAGTTCTTTTCGCAATACCAAAATGGACTTATTCTAGCGTTTTCCGAGGACGCTGTCTCAAAATACGGAACAAATCCGTTGGTGGCATTCCACATCGCTGCAAAGTGCTCGTGGCTGTGTCGGCTCGGTCTTCCGCTTAACGAAGCTCAAAGAGCGGCGCATAAGGATTTGTTGGCAATTGCCACCGAATCTCTTTGCAGCGTGAAAGCAGAAATTTTCAGTGATTGCATGGTCCAGGTGACTTATTCCATCACTTCAATGGTATTGAGCTCCGCCATTATTCTACTCAAAAAGATGTTGGACATGAATGGCTGCCACCTTTTGGAATTGCAGCCACATGTTTCCTCAATACGTTATGAGATCGAGGGTATGTGCCATGTTGCCATGGCAATTCCTATATGGTCGCTCATGATCGCAGCCTGCGCAAGTGTAGCGGATGCGGACCGCAGATTCTTCCGCGCGAAGCTTGCAGAATTACACGACAACTCCAGATCCAAACTCATCGAAAAAATTGTTTCGCAGCTAGACGACGTTTGGGCGGTGGGTGGCACCACGGAGCCTTTTGACTTGTTATTCGACACAGAGTTCATGAGCCAGATCTGCAGTTAGGGTGGGT
This sequence comes from Metschnikowia sp. UFMG-CM-y6306, assembly GCA_009756535.1. NCBI lineage: Eukaryota > Fungi > Ascomycota > Pichiomycetes > Serinales > Metschnikowiaceae > Metschnikowia > Metschnikowia sp. UFMG-CM-y6306. The sequence continues at coordinate 9,868 of WFIW01000016.1, read as the reverse complement.
GAGCTCGCGCGGTGCGGTGGTGTGCCTAATGCAATTGAGCGCGAAGTGGTGGCTCGGTTGCCTCTTTAGGTAACCCGAGGTGTCTTATCTACCAGTATAAAAACCCCGGAAACTGCCCAAACACCTTCTGATCCCACAATTCAACCCAGATGCCCCTGACCAAGCTCTTCCAAGGATCACTGGATTTCATTCTCAATCACGGTCGGTTGCTCGAAACCATCCATGACACAAGCAACAAGTTCGGCCCCAAAGGTGTGTGGGGTAAGAAACAAAACGAAACAGGGGTGTGCCGATTGGCATTATCTGATGAGGATAAAGGCGTCAAAGACTGGTTTGTGACAGAGACGAAAAAGCTTGGTTGTGAGGTGAAAATTGACCTGCTCGGCAACATCTTCGCCATTTATCCAGGTAAAAAAGAGGGTTTGCCCACGGCCATAGGCTCTCATCTAGACACACAACCTACAGGAGGCAGATATGATGGAATCTTGGGCGTTCTTAGTGGCTTGGAAATTCTTCGGACCTTCAAAGAAAACCAATTCACGCCAAACTTCCCGGTTTGTGTGGTGAACTGGCAGAACGAAGAGGGCGCCCGTTTCCCTATGAGCATGATGTCTTCTTCGGTGTGGGCGGGGGTTGCAGATTTGGAGACCGTCTATGAGATGAAGTCTGTCACTGACCAGACTGCAGTGACAGTCCGCGAGGAGTTGGCCAGGATCGGGTATTTGGGAGAAACTCCATGCTCGTACCTCAAAAACCCATTGGCTGCGCATTTTGAGCTTCATATCGAGCAGGGACCCGAGTTGGAAGAGCTGAACAAGAAGATCGGCCGCGTGCAGGGAATTCAGGCGCTCAGGTGGATTGAGATGGTGGTCTCAGGCAAGGCGCAGCACACAGGAACCACACCTTTCAAGTCTAGGTCCGATGCTTTGCTTTGCTCTTCCAGGATTATTGTGGCGGGCAATGAAATAGCTCATAAGCATGGTGGCTTGTTTAGCGTGGGAATTTTGGACCTCGAGCCCGCTGTTGTCAATGTCATTCCTGAAAGAGTGAGATTCGTCATTGACATGAGGCACCGTCTAGATGAAAAGCTTACGGAGATGCATGGTGAGGTCTTTGAGGCCATTGAAAAGGTTATCCAGTCTTCGGGGCTCAAGTTGGCCTACACTTGCAAGGAACTCGTGAACCAGGCTGCAGTGCACTTTGACAAGGACTGCAAGGAATGTATAAAGGAATCTTCAGATGAGCTTTTTGGCGAAGACCAATCCATGCCGATAGTCAGCGGGGCGGGCCATGATTCGGGGCTCACTTCACTCCGGTGTCCCACCGCCATGATATTCATACCCTCCCGGGATGGAATTTCTCACAATCCTGAAGAATACAGCACCCCAGAGCAGGTGCACGAGGGATTCTTGACACTTTTGGGAGCCGTGGTGAAGTACGACTCCAGAAGAAAATGAAGAAAGAGTTTGAGATCATTTTGTCTACGTTTTCTGAGGCACGTTATCTAAAAGTACGGCTTTGCGGAAAAACTGACTCATTATAATGGGCAAACATCGACAGCGCTAATTCAACACATTTGTTCATCTATTTACACATTTTGCCGGCTGTTAGAAAGGGAGGGGCGAAAACAAGAATTCAGCACATTTCAGTTCTACGGATCAGCTCTTGTTTCAGCGGCGCCCAGTATCATAGAATGCCGGGATGATCATTATTCTTTATAAATTTGCGTACGTGATCCAATCACAATGCTATAACACAGTACCCATCTTTTTGTAAAACCATTCGGGAATACTTGGTCTCTTATCTATAATTTTGTGGGCTGAGTGTCAGGGTTTTGTTCATTCCATTCCACCGGGGAAAGTTGTTTGTGTCGATGCCAAAGCAGTCTAAAATGCGGCCGCAGGTCTGGTTGATCACATCGTCTATGGTGGCGGGCCGGGTGTAAAATGCCGGAACTGGGGGGAAAATGATGGTCCCCATACGCGATAGATAAAGCATATTATCGAGGTGAATATCGGAAAGGGGAGTTTCGCGTGTGACCAATAGAAGCTTGCGGCGTTCCTTAAGCGTCACGTCGGCCGCTCGCACGATCAAGTCCTCGGTATAGCCAATGCGAATGGCGGCCAAGGATTTCATGGAGCACGGCACCACAATCATACCGTCATGCTGAAAAGAGCCAGACGAGATTGGCGCCGTGACATCTTTCAGCGTATACGAGCGAGAAGCGAGGCCCACCACTTGCTCATATGTGAAGTCGGTCTCATATTTCATGGTGCTTATGCCCCATTTGGACATGACAAGGTGGGTTTCGATGTTCAACGACTTGAGAAGCTCAAGGATGCGCACGCCTAAAGCCACTCCCGTGGCCCCGGTTATTGCCACGACAATTCTCTTGGGGCGGACGGCTGCAATATTATGCGGCAGCAGGTACACACTGTTATCGACCTTCTCGTAGTTTATGTGATTGGCCAAAGGCGAGCATGAATTGAGGGATCTCGACCAGCAGGTGGACCGTAAGGCGCGAGGGCCGAAGCTTCTAGGCACAGCGAGGAGTCCTGGCAACATTGGATGAGATACTCCCAGGGGTGGGTAGCCCTGCGGTTATAAATGGGGGTGATGCTGGCAAAGGCCCGTGTTTTGTTCGCGCATGTCCTAGCGCGTGACGGCATGCTCGGCACCTTTTTACGCCGACCTTGCGGTCATGACCAGGCGCGGCGGTCTAATGGCGTGAATGGGCGCGCGGCCGACCCATTGTACGCACACCTAGCCTCGAAAGGCTACATATAAATGGGTGCGAATGCCGCTCAATCGTCGACGCTCTACAGAAAACGCATCATTAAACAGCTCAACGCGTGACCGAGCCTTTCTTACGCCCTCATCAAACCTTTAAGAAACCTTTATCATGCCTGAGTTAAGAACGGATTTGAGATATAGAGACTTTTTGCAGGTGCTCAAGAACGAGAACGACTTGGTGGAGATCGGCGCCGAAGTCGATCCCCATCTAGAGGCCGGCGCCATCATGAGGAAAGTCTATGAAAACAAATTGCCTGTGCCTTATTTTAAGAACTTGAAGAAGGACCCTCGAAACCCGGATCCCGACAACTTGTTCCATATGGTCGGGTGCAATGCAGGGCTTCGTGGCTTCGGAAACGATCACGCTAGAGTGGCGCTCCACTTGGGCTTGGACTCGCAGACCCCGATGAACGAGATAATAGACTACTTGCTTGAAGCCAAGAAAAAGCCCTTTATCCCTCCTCAGGTCATCACTGACCAAGCGGAAGCGCCGGTGAAAAAGAACAAGTTGTCAGGTGACCTCATAAGACTTGACGCTTTGCCTGCACCATATTTACACGACGAAGATGGAGGCAAGTACATCCAAACATACGGAATGTTCATCTTACAGACTCCAGACAAGACATGGACCAACTGGTCCATTGCGCGGGCCATGATCTATGACGATAAGCACATCACCGGCTTGGTGCTTAATCCTCAGCACATTGAGCAGGTTTCGCTGGCATGGAAGGCGGTGGGGAAAGAGAATGAGATTCCCTTCTGCTTGTGTTTTGGGGTTCCTCCCGCAGCAATCATGGTCAGTTCCATGCCAGTGCCCAAAAACGTCAGCGAAAACGAGTATATTGGAGCCGTCATTGGGGAGCCTCTCAAGGTCATCAAGGCAGAAACAAACGATCTTCTTGTACCGGTGGACTCGGAAATGATCTTGGAAGGCACGCTTAATATCGACAAAAAGGTTCCCGAGGGCCCGTTCGGCGAAATGCACGGCTATGTGTTTCCAGGCACCGCTCATCCATGTCCTTTGTACACTGTGGAGATGATGACTTATCGGGACGAGGCCATTCTTCCTGTGTCCAACCCTGGGTTGTGCACTGATGAGACGCATACTTTTATTGGTGGGTTGATGAGTGCGGAGGCCAAGCAAATGGCCAAGGAGCACCCCATTTTGTCGAAGGTCATCAAGGAGTGCTTCACGCCATATGAGGCCCAGGCTCTCTGGATGGCCATGCAAGTCGATACCAAAGAGCTCGTCAAGCTCAACACCTCCAGCGCAGAGTTCTGCAAGCTTGTGGGAGAATACTTTTTCGCAGACAAGGTGTGCTACCCAATCCACGAAATCATCTTGGTAGGCGACGATATTGACATTTTCAACTTCCGGAAGTTGATCTGGGCATACACCACCCGGCATACGCCCGGCGACGACCAGTACTTCTTCGAGGAGTATAAAGCTTTTCCATTGGCACCCTTTATCAGCTTGGGCCCTCGAATGGCCGAAAAGAAGGGTGGCTTGTGTGTTACCGACTGCTTGCTTCCACCTCAATATACTAAAGCAGACTTTAGGTTTACCACGTGTGATTTTGACGGCTACAACACTGCCACAAAAAAGCAAGTGTGTGAGCGGTGGAGTGAATATGGATACCAGTGAGAACGGATCAGCCATAATTGGAGCATTGTTATGGTCGTTCCCTTCTCCATGGGAAATGTAGTTGAATTTTAAAATGATTTGGGGATTTTATGTAGCAAGGGGGTATCATGTATGTACTGGGGGATGCAAGTTGGGGTAATTTGGTGACTACATAAAATTCTGAAACTACTTTAGTCGAAATTCGTTGAAGGCACTGAGGATGAGAAACCGGTATTAGCTCATGGATCCACAGATCTGGAGATGTACAAGGTGATAATAAATCGTTGCGCGCTGTTCGCAGTTTTGCCTGAAATTTAAAGGTACGGGTAAAAATCATAGTGACACTGATAGAGCTCGGTTCCTTGGTAATTCCTAGTGTTCGGGCGGATGCATTCGTCGCTGGTATTTTAAACAAAGGGGATCATCTGCATTCTTAAAAAACTGGCCAGGGCCGCGTTGCAGCCTTTAACCGCACATAGCAGGTGTATCTGTGGGAAGCGCGCACTACCCCCGGTAAACCTGAAACACTAGTGGGATCAATAACAAAGTGCGCGCCGTCTTGAACCTTCAACAAATTTTGAGCCCCCGCTTCTCCAGAGCTAGAGAGGCAGTGGTTTGAATTCTAACGAAAGATAGAGCGATTTAAATGAATGGTTTGAAGAATGTCCAAAGGCAACGGCTCTTGCAGTTCTGGTTTACTCTTTGCTCGTGTGGTTGGAATTGAAAACAGCGTACTCGCTGACAAGCACGCCAAGATGTACACCATATTTGCGCCCCAGGAAGGTTGATTGGCATACTCCGTTGCCAAGGGTGCGTGTTCTCCATGTAGGATTTTCTGAAAGAGACTGTTTTGGGCTCTCTCAGTTTCAGGCCCGTAGAAAAGATGCCCTCCCTCTTTGCGGTACGGGTGCTTCGGCGAGAGTTCCCAAAATTTGCCGCTTTTCGCAGCCGTCTATATTGAATGAATCCAGACCGGCATTTATCGTTCCAGAAGCCTCAAGCTACACCACGTCCATCTCTAAGGTTGGATTTAAGCACGAAGCTGACCATTAGTTAGCGTAAGGCTTCATCGCACGTTCCCGGTCTGGTGCCTTCAACACCCCCTCGGTTTCTCACCCAACAGATGTAATAGAATGGAACGGCTGTAGAAGATTTTCCACAGTCTCAACCGTACTGTCAACATACTCAGCAACATTTTCTTTTGAAGACGCTGTCTCACAAGTTCCGTCTTGACCCCAGTGTACTTTTCACAAATCCTTCTACCTTCCAATAGTATTTACCTCTTTGATGCCAGAGTGATCTCCTCTTGGCCAAATTAACCTCACCCAAAAGAGTATCCATAATGTCTCCCATCTTTGTGCAGAGAGCCACCATTTTTGAGTTGAGGAGTGTGCATCATGGTTTGTGGATTCCACTATTTTGACAAGTTTCCAACCGTCATCACATACCGAGTATTAGGGCGACTAATTTAGTATTGTAAAGACTCGAAAAAGCATCGTGGGGGCCACAATAGGTAGTTCGCTACCCATCGGTGCAACATATACCTGCGGTGAGCCATTGGACACTGAACCGACAGACACGCCACCAACGCGGGGTTTCCTAGGTTTTGACAATTAATCTACCACGTTTCAGGTTCTTGTAGGGCGTAAGGACTCAAGAGAAGATGTATTTGTTGATGGTCCGTAAAACAAAGGGGAGTCATCCGAGATATATAAAAATGTCAGCCACGACTGCGCCACCGTATTCGGGCGATAGTGCCTTAATCGGGCTAGTTGCTCCAAGTAGTCGAGCGGATAAGCCTCATCAAGATAAGGGCTTATCGGTCTAGACATCGGAGAAAGGGAAGCAGGGCGGTCCGGACCGAGCATAGAGGTAAGGCCTGGCGTCATTCCGCGCCTAGCCATCGCAGTGAGCACCTATGGGTCGCACACTACCCATGAGGGAACCACCACAAACATTGGTCCGTGGCTACTCTACGGTCCTCCAACCACACCCATGTATGACACCGAGACGGAATTATCCTCTACAAATACAAATCGCATGGGGCACTATCTATTGAGGGGTTCCGGCTCAAGTATAGGAGGCATCAACCAAGAGAGGCCATCAACGCTTAGTATTTAGGAATATAGCCGAGAGGTGGTGATTACTGGAGGTCCGAAATCAAACCAACGTTTCAAACTTAATAAATATTCCAGATAACGGTGTATACCACAACTCAACAAAATTTAACAGGGCGGGGCCTGCATCACGTGAGGTCGTGCACGATGTCGAGGGTTGTAATATACACTCCCACAATCAGGGATGGTGATCTCATTGTCTTCTCGAAGCTTCTTTAATTTAGGAACTTCGCAGTTTTAACTTGTCTCTTACCAAGAAAATACTAAGTGGTTCTCGTAACCATTTCCTTCACTTCCCGATGCCCTTCAAACAATAGCGGCAATCACTCCCTTAAAAATTTCAGTTCCGGACATATCGCCTTTGGCGCCGAAAACTCCGAAGACACTCCTTACATGCAAGGAGTGTTATTCTTCACCAAGGCTGCTGGACAAAAATTCTTTTGTGCTTCAACTCTGAAGCCAAAGTCTACCACTTTTGGCAGCACCTGTTTCACTTGCATCATGTAACACGAAAATGTCATCGCTCTTCGCTCGACCCGATGCCGTTCGCGCAGTGTTATTTACATCATGCAGTCGCCCGCACTCAAGAGAAATGGCAGATGTCCTAATGCAAATAGAGTAGTAGGTCTTTTCCGGGAGTCACGGCCTTACCTTCAAAAAGACCTGAAACTAATTTCCAAAGGCTCTGTTTTTTTTTTTTTTGTTCTCAATTTTAAACACTATAAAACCCGATGCATGGCTCAAAGCGTTGGGTAGGGTGTACAAACCTGGAATTTTCAGAAACAACCCCGGTAAAGTAAACAAAAATATCATGTTTATTGCTCTTTTGTTTGATTTTGGTTTTGACTTGGCGTTTATTTCTTTTCTCTTGCATGGCCGTTAAGCTGGACATTTCTGATTGGTGACTCAGTTGCGCGAATTGTCATGGTGTCTCATTGAACCCTGGGTGAGGTAAGAACGCACGTTGCTGCACTATGCGCGCCCGGTGATTATCTTGCATATAATACGCGACTGTGTAGAGCAACCGGAAGGCTCTGTAAAATTATCTTCATCCGCGCAACAATCTCCAATCGGTCTCTGATACGGCAGATAACTGGCGCGAAGTAGCACGCATTCGGAGGAGCTAACTATTACGCGACTTATGATGCATTGTGACCAAACGTCTTCGCATATGCGGCGCACGCTTGTTTCGGGACAAGTACCGAATTGCACTTCGCGCATCTCATCCGCCCGTATCTCAGCCACGATCTTAAAAACGTGTTTGCACAGTTTGCCTCCAGTCTTTTTTTAGTATGTTCTGCGTATCACTTCCCTAGCAACAGGCTTGCTTCTTCACTTTAGAATATTGCATGTTTAGTTTCCTTGCATGCCCGCCGCCCGCCCATATGCATGTGTTTGCTTGCTGTACTTGAAACTGTTGTCTTAAGTGGGGAAGTGGGATAAGCATCCACATCAACACTCAATCTGTCGGTGTCACATTCATGAAAAATGTTTGTTACATGCTTTTTGAATCTTTGTTGATAGAAAATGCCTAAGATACGCGATTCATTATGCGATGTGTGATGTAACATCTGACGATACGGGATGTAAAAGGTAATAGGAGTTATAATAAGTTCATGTGATAGGTGCGATTTACGGTGCACGTTTCTGCGCGCAGGACCACTATGCAGGTCGGTAGCGGTCGGCTCGGTTAATCACGTAACAATGCTCTTTTCCGTATTAAGCGTCTCGCAGCAAAAACTGAGATAAAGTAGCCACTGAAAAGTTCTTTGTTTTTGTTGGCCTAATCTGAAGAGCTTCTCGGGCGCCTCGCAGGCAGCTGGATAATAATGACCCAAGGAATTATAGATTCATAGCCTGTAAATGATTAACTCCCAAGAGGGGGCGGCAGACCATTTTTTGAAACGGAACGTGCATTCGCTTAGTACCAGTGCCTAAAGAACTTTCACGGATTTGGACACTCCGTGGCACCGGAACGTTGTCGACCCGAGGTGCCGTGGTGACACTGCATATGTAGGCGCTACGCATTATTGTTTCTTGAGGTCTCGGCCCGAAAAGGCGATGAAATTTCGTCGACGCACACCGCTAATTTGTTTGCACAAGCCACGACCTTTGCGCTCAAATCAAGAACTCATTTCAAGCGTTGACGTAAATTTCGTACATGCAGGGCCGCATATGCAGATACATGTTCGTCCTGCACAAAGAACACGTTGTCGTTGGGTTCCGTTGCGCTTCGATGGCTGTAAAAACTATATAAAGGGTATCCCCCGCGCATCAATTGCCACTCTCCACAAGCAATGAAAGCATCATCCGTTCGTTTAGTGGGTCTTGGAGCTTTGGCCAGTGTGGCCTCTGCCATCGATGGCTGTACCTTCACCAGCGAGTTAAGAACCGGCTTTGACGCTACTTTTTACCGCTTTCCCCTTTGGCATTATGAAACGGATGATAAAACTTACTTCGATAACTACAAGGATTTGGGCGGCTCTTTTGCCACCGTCAGTGGTGTGTCAGACATTGCTTTTAGTGGTGGTGATCCCAATAACAATGATGCCCAGATGGGAACGATTTATGGCCAAAGTGTCACCGCAACCAACTTTACCGTCGAGCTTGATGGGTACTTTAAGGCGGAAGAATCAGGTACCTACAACATCACTTTGGCGGCCGACGATGGTTATGCCGCCTACTTTGGTAGTGGCGGAAGTTGTTGCGTGGACGCTCTGAAAAGCGCGGTTACTGACCCCGACTTCTATGGTATGAAGAGTAATGGAGATCTTGGGACAGTCGCCACTAGTTCAATCGTCCAAGATTTGGTGGCTGGCACTTATTACCCTTTCAAGATCGTTTACATCAATCGTGGAACCCAATGGGCTTTAAGAGGCAGCGTGATTTCCCCTTCGGGCTCCACTAGCACTGTGTTTGACATGGTGTACCAGATTGATTCCAGTCAGGGCCAGTGTGGAGAAACTACTACTACTGTCACTGAGGGTACCAACAGCGACTACCCAACTCCAGGTACATACACCGCTTCTGACTGTACCCAAGTGGCAACCTGTACCGTTGAGGTGATTACGCCGGGACCCACCACTACTACTGTTACTGAAGGAACTAACAGCGACTTCCCAACTCCAGGTACTTACACCCCATCTGACTGTTCTGATGTTGAGACCTGTACCGTTGAAGTGATTACCCCAGGTGCAACCACCACTACCGTGACTGAGGGAACCAACAGTGTTCCATCTTAGGGATGTACGGTTTCATCTTAGGGATGTACGGTTTCATCTTAGGGATGTACGGTTTCATCTTAGGGATGTACGGTTTCATCTTAGGGATGTAC